>QEPC01006384.1:4173966-4191108 GCA_003113815.1 Sphenodon punctatus
GGGTTCAAGGAACAGTGTTTTTATGTAATGGCAAATTGATCTTTTCGGTGAACGTAAATTGACCTCCAAACTAAAGTTTTTTGAGCAAAACTCCTGCTGGGAGTTTAAAGTGACCTGTGTGTATTGGCTGACCGAGTCATTTTTACATGATAGGACCAGCTCAGAAAGTTGAAGGACTGAAGTTGATCCATGCAGAAGAGTTTCTTACAATCCTCATTCCACATTTCCTCAGTCTAGAAGAAGTGAGATGAACAGCAGAGCTCTGTTGGCATAGTTGTTAAGGTTCCAGCTTGCTGTACAATTTGTAGAGTCCAAAGAGTCTCCAAAGCAGGGAATCCCCAGTCTATGAAGGCAATTTGCCCAACACATCAGTCTATGAGTAAGCTAGAACTAACATCATCCGTATAACCTACGGGCCAATATAGATCTCGTAATGCAGGGATCCCTGACCCCTTCAGGGGATGCTGGGTTTTGCTAAACTCATCGCAGTAACATTTCTCTTTTTCTAGTGGATGTGTCTGTGTGTGTCTGTCATTTAATTTCATTTATTAGGACGTTAGCTTATGCCATAATCCATAAATTATAAAACAATGATAAGGTACAAAGCAACTCACAGCCAAGTACATTAAGATACAAGAAATACATCACCAGATTAAATGGGTGATTTATGCGATACAAATGTACACCTCTGTTCCTCAGCCCAAAAAGCAAATAGGGCTACGGACGTAACTGATTCACCATTCTCCCACTGAAGAATCCAAATAAAGTTTCCATGATGAGAAAATGAATTTAAAACACAGGTCAAAGGTAAGATGTACTTTCTTCTAATATCATTTTAGAGTGGGCATTCTAGCAAATAGTGGACAATATCTTCTTTAACACCAGGGCGTATGAGACATACCCTCTCCAGTGAAGGGATGCCCTCTCTCTGTCCCTCTAATATGGTGTAGGCATCTGCTGGCATCTTAATCTTGCAAGCGCTAGCCTTAGTTTCAATTTTCGGTCCATTTTTAAATAACTCTCCGAGCCCCAATTTAATTTCCACAAGTTATAATGGGGTGCTATTCTAGAAACGTGCCCCAGTGTGAAATCAGATTGTCTAGCAATATCTTTAATCCTTTGAAACAGAAATGTTTATCTGCCCGAGAATAAATCCGCTGGTCCCCTAGTAAATAGTGACCACAACTAGAATCTTCAATAATGCACATCTTGGGAAGTCGAGAGGGCAGGTACGACAATAGGTGTCTTTAGACATAACACCAATGGGTGTCTGAATGTGTGTTTTAACCTTGACAGGAACACTGGTTTGGCTCTGTGTTCACCATGTGGCGCTGCTTAGACACACAGCCCAGCTTGGGGCAAATCGGTGTTTTGCTCGCCCCCCCGATCTCAGCACGCAAGCACTGCCGCCTCGTTCCCCGTGTTGTACCTGCTAACACACCACGCGATATCATTAGACACAACATTGGCCATGTTTTCAGCCGGAACATGCAAATTGTCCTTGTGATGTAATAATGTTCATATTGCGTGTTCAACGGGTGACCAAATTGATGTTGGAATTGTTATGGTGCTTACACACAACGGCCAAACACGGGCTTAGGGGTTTTGACACCTGATCTTTGTTATGTCTAAAGTTGCCCAATACCTTCATCCAAAAACCCAATATCCAAATAATTATCCTAGTGTCAATGGCATCCAGCCCCACCTCCAGCCTCAAATAAGCTGCTGGAAGCGAGGGGGGGGGGGGGAAAGGGAAGCCAAGTAGTGAGAGCAATCATTTTGACTGGGGGAATATCTAGTTCTGAAGAGGAAGCGAAACTAAGACTTTCTGTGAGACATTCCCACGATGGGAGGGAACCTGAACCACTATTTCTGGCAGGGCTCTATTTTCCCTGGATCCAGTGATACACACTCCTCCCCTCATTAAAGGCATATCCTTTCCTAGACAGCAGCCCCAAGTCATGCAAACCCCCTCCTGCTTCCCCCATGTCATGCACCTGCTTCCCCCACGGTTCACAGTGGCTGCCGCACAATTATGGAACTGTATGGCGCTCCCTTCTCTCTTGGAGGGTCAACTAAGCCCAAGCCCCTAGTTCTCATCTTCTGGAAGTGATGTTAGACCTTTTTGTTTGGCCAGATGTTTGGCAAGTGGGGATAGGGTTGGCTGGGTTTGGGACTGGGATGTGTTTTCATATGTTGTGAACTGCCCTGAGCCTTAGGGGATGGGTGGGGTATAAATTTGAATAAGTAACTAAATAGAATAAACAAACAGTTACCACCCAGAAGTAAGCAAGGGCTGGAGGGCCGGAACCAGGGAAGAAGCAAGCAAACACCAAGGCCTAGAGAGCTCTTGTACTGGCAAACTCAAGGGAGGAAACGGAAGTTAAATCCCATCATCCAGCCAATCCCTGTAGGGATCACACCTAGCCAATCAGGACCCCTGTATGCTGGGCTACTGTTAAGACTGATTTGTGGTTCAGACCCAGCACCCAAGCCAGTGAGCCCAGGTTTCACCTACCCCCAAAATCGTTGTGTTTTCCAACAACGGACTGAGGGTGAAGTGAAGCAGAGACAGGCAGCCAGGGGAAATGTCCTTCCTCGAGATACTCTTTTCAGTCTGCTTCCAGCACCTCCTTAGTATGCGTCTCCTGACACCTGAGCACAGCGGCGGGAAAGCAACAGAAAAATGCTCTTGCGGATAAGGATGCGAAGGAGTTATCTGGGCGCCCGCAGATACGGCGTGTCAGGGGAGAGGTCACTCGAGAGGGAGAGGCTGGGGAAGATGGCGATTAGGAGATTTGCAGATGGCTCGAGGGATTGAGCAGAGACACAGGGCTCCTGTCGAGCGCTAAGAGATGCACAGTCCCTCGAAAGGATTATAGGGCACCACATTCAAAGGCTTTTCTGTGCCGCTTTAGACACCAGCAGGGAAGAGACGGCAGAATCTCGTGCCTCTAACAAACTGGAGAGCTCCCGTTAACAACATCCCTTATTATGCCTCCCCCCCACCCACTCCAATGCACAGGGCAGGGTTGTCACCGGCACTGGAGAGCTGAAGCAGTTGGTTTGCACACAGCCTAGCCACTTGGCAGCAGGTGCCGGAATCAGCCTCTCAGAGCACACTATGGGGTGAATTACTCTAGCTATAAGCAAGGGGATGAGGAGGGGGCGGATTAGAGGTAGAATCTCCATGATGTGAGGTGTTTTGGAGATAAATATTCCGCAGGGGAGCGCTGATTCTTGCTAGTGCCGTGCCTTCACCTGCAGACCGCATCTCTGCTGCTCCATACCTGCATGGGGCCAAGCCCAAATAATCCCCCATTCACCAACCAACCCCGTCCCCTCCCTTCCACTACCCTCATGTCCTTCCCTTCTCTCTTAACCTAACAGGCCTCATCTCTTTTTTTCTGTCCTTTCTGAGAGACTTGCTGTAACGCTGCTGTTGGTATCAAGCTGCCTTCTCAGGCGTTCTCTCTGTCTGGAAGAGCCTCTCCACCCCATTGATTCCCTGCCCCAGCCGGGAATTCCTTGCGCGTGGTACAACGCTGTGCTTTCAGGAACAGGGGAATTACTGAAGTGGTGCCGTCAGATGGTCCCTCAAGCTGTGACACAGGCAGTACCTGCTTGGTGCCTCCAATCAGGGTGCCCTGAGCTACCTGGAGGTGTGGGGTAGAATGCCACCTAGGGACCTCTTCTCGCACGCAGGGCCGGCCTTACCACAGGGCAACCTGAGGCAGCCGGCCCAGGCCCCTCTCTTTCTGAGGGCCCCTCAGTGGCCTCTATTTTCAGCAGGACAGGTTGTGGGGGCACGACTCCCTCTCAGTGGGGCCCCAAAAATGACCCCCTTCAGGGCACCGCAGAGGTTGCCCAAATGGGGAGGGGCCCCCAGAGCCTCCTCAATCTATCTTCGCCCTGGGCCCCACACATTCTAAGGCCAGCCCTGCTCCCACAAGCTGCTATGCTCCAGCCTAAACCCCAGTTTTGTTGTGGGATTCCCAGTTTTGAATGAGGCATTGGGCAAAATGCCATCGTTACCCCCTCTCCCCCAACACACACACCCACACACACCCCGCATCCTGGGGCAGGCTTGGTTTCAGAGAAAGGTACAATTAGGCATGGCAGCCAGTATAGCCTACTGCAGGGGGTGGGGGTGGAACCTCAGGCCCGGGGCCAAATGTGTCCCCCAGCATGTTTTCATTAGGGGTGAGCAGCAGGAGCATCATTCGTTTTAGGTTTTGTTTACAAAAACTCCTTTGTTTTCGGGTGGGGGGGTTGTAAACAAAAACGTTCATTGGGGGGGGTGTCCCTTTTTTAAATTAAAAATAATTTTAAAAATACATTTTAAAAAAAAAACACGGCATAAACACGTGCAGCCCTTTTCCAAAATAGTACTGGCAGCGCTGGGCTGCGCATGCACGGAATGGCTGCCACACACGCAAAGCACGGCTGCCCTTTCCCAAAACGATGCTGCCATTTTGGGAAAGGGCGCGCATGCATGGAACGTCCCTGGTGGCCACTTTGCGCAGGTGCAGTGTGGGGTTTTTTTATTGTTTTTTTTTTAATGTTTATAATGAAAGCGGACACTTTTTTCGTTACCCTGGCCTATCATTTTTGTATTTTAATCACTAAAAGAAACAGAGCTTCGTTCGTTTTAGTAATTAAAAGAACTAAAACGAACTGTACGCCCCTAGTTTTGATGTGGTCCTCCCTGTCCAGTTCCTGGAGCTCGTCCCTGGAGCCAGTTCCTACCCCCAAACCTGGGCAAACTAAGCTCAAGGTATGAAAGCAGAGGTGAGGGCACGCGCAAAAGGAGAGGGGACAGAGACATGTTCTGGAGCTTCCTTTTCTTGCGCGCATCCCTTGAATACTCCTGTCCATGACTTCTGTGCACCCCTTGGAGCTTATATAAATTAAGTGGCCCCTAGGAGGCACTCCCGGCCTAATGGATAAGACATTAGGTGTCTTTAGATATAACATCAACGGGTGTTTTAATGTGTGTTTTGACCTTGATAGGAACACTGGTTTGGCCCGGTGTTCACCGTGTGGCGCTGCTTAGACACACAGCCCATCGTGGGAAAATCGGTGTTTTGCTCACCCCCCGATCTCAGTACGCAAGCGCTGCTGCCTCGTTCTCCATGTTGTATGTGCTAGCATGCCACATGACGTCGGGCGTCTTTAGACTTAACAAAGATTGGGTGTCAAAACCCCTAAGCACGTGTTGGACCTTTGTGTGTAAGCACCATAACAATCCTTACACCAATCTGGCCCCCCGTTGAACACATGGTGTGAGCACTATTGCATCACAAGGACAATTTGCTTGTTTCAGCTGACCACGTGGCCAACGTTTTGTCTAATGTTGTGCTAGCAGGTACAACACAGGACCGAGGCAGCAGCACTTGCGTGCCAAGATTGAGTGGCGATCAAAACACCAATTTGCCCCAAGCTGGGCTGTGTGTCTAAGCAGCACCACATGGTGAACACAGGGCCAAACCAGTGTTCATATCAAGGTCAAAACACACATTCAGACACCCGTTGATGTTATGTCTAAAGACACCCATCATTAGACACAACGTTGGCCAAAGAACACAAATTGTCCTTGTGATGCAATGGCGTTCACATCGCGTGTTCAACGGGTGGTCAAATTGGTGTTGGGATCATTATGGTGCTTACACACAACGGCCAAACCTGTGCTTAGGGGGTTGACACCCGATCTTTGTTATGTCTAAAGACACCCATTATTACGCTTGAGCCTGGGAGAGTGGAGTTAAAATCGTACCTTTTAGTCATCACAAACTCACTTTGTGTCCTTGAGCAGCTCACTCTTTCTCAGCCTCAGTTTCCCCCACCTGTAAAATGGGAATAATAGTGACCCACCCCACATGGCTGTTGTGAGGTGAACTAGATAAGGATTGTGTAGTTCTTTGTACAGTGCAAGCCCATTATAGATGATGATGACAAACTGGAAGTGTGGGGTATCTAATAGGACATGCAAGCTGTGGATTACAATTTCCCTTTGGAGCCAAAGGGCGTTAGAATTGGACTCGTATGACTAGGGCCATTTTTGCACAGATGCCTCCCCCCCCCCTCGAGCTGGGTGTACACTGGGGGGGCATCTGTGAAAATGCCGCAGCGATGGGGGGGGATAGGTGTGTGTCCTTGCAAACAGCATGAACAGTGGGTGGGGGTGTGTGCTCACTCCCGCACAACACCCACCTCCACCCATCTCCACCTGTGGCTCCATGCGTGGAGGTGAGTGTGCGCCCGTGAAAAAGGCCGCACACCCACCTCCACCCATTCCCCCACCCACCCACCTGCCGCATCCGTGCAAAAATGGCCTAGGCTTTGCAACGCAGTGGCGCACCTGACATGTGGACCCAGGAGCTGAGGCATGACACGATTCACAATATGACAGTCTTTCCAGTAAGGTACAAACCTTTCCTATCCTGCATTTTCTGACTGTTCGGTTCTTGGCTTCTCAGCTTGAGGGTGAAAACCAATGACCTGATGACAGCCACCCACGAGTGGGTGCTTGCCTGTCTGCTTCTTAAGTGGGCAGCTTACCTGAACACGTGTTCTTCCCCAGTGTGTGCCGCTCACCCACGGCACCGTGCCAGGGACTGCAGGAAACACCGTGCGGGGGAATGCACACCCATGTGTCGGCTTGCCGTTTGTTTGGGGCCAGGGGAAGCGGAGCAATGGAGCAATTTGCAGTGGTTGGTGCATATAGTTGCAACTGAGGGGCCAGCCTCACCATGGCCCCCTGACTTTCCCCCACTTCCTCTGCATCTTTGGCTGAAGAGCAGGCAGTACCCCAAGGCTTGGGGATATGGCCGTGGTGGTTCTGATTCTGAGCCCCAACGCAGCTGACATGAAGCTGCAGGGGAGCCTAGTGTGGAGTTATGAGGGGGGGTGTTTCACACACATGAGTGTCAAGACCTAACAACCAGAATGTGAGTGTAATACTCCCAACCGTGGTTATTGTGCTGGTTGTTTTCACCTCACTGTTGCTTTGGAATCGCTCTTTTGCGTCTGATGACAGCATCTGTTTCCCACGCACTTTCTTCCCTCCCAGTGGCTTCCAAGGCTTTTGCAATCCGTGAAGCTGCTTGAAAGAATAGGACGGTATCGGAGATCACAACGGCAGCATAAATAGGGCGACTGACTCTCACCTGCTTTGTCTCTGGGTCCGCTTCCTTTTCAAGTGACTCACGACTCCTTCTTAAAGCGTTTCATGCTTGCTTTGATCTCAGTCCTACAGTTATGGAGAGGGGAGGTTAAGGAGAAAGCTGTTCACTGATGAGTGCGTGAAACTTTAAGCCAATGAAGCGAACTAGAAGTGACATCAGGGTAAATGCTGCACTTGCTCCTACCTGCCGCTCAGCAGGGACTTGGTTGAAAAGTTTGCCTATCATCTTAAATTTCCATCACCATGTGCCATGTGGAAGCCAACATTGGCTTCAGCAGTTCTTCCCGATGGACGGATGAGAGACATCCTTGCACCCTTCTGGGGCTGTTTTAAACAAAACTTTGGTCAAAGATTAGCCGGTCGAGCAGCAGAGCCACCGTGTCTTCCTCCGGAAGCAAATGAATTCTCTTGAAACCTACCAGCCAGCTGTATTGCTTCCTGGGATGGCGTCTTAGAGTGCACTGTTCTGGAAAGGAAGGGTGGCCAAAGTGGAGCAGGAAAGGTCAGTGATGGAACCCTTCCCTCGCCAACTCATTGATCACTGACCAACTGGAAATGGCCCCTTGCTACTCGCTTGTTCTACACATTTATTTCTGTTTATTTTGTTTTCTACACCCCACCCCTTCCCTGAAGGCTCCGGCTGGTTTACAACACTATATTTTCAGATGGACGCAGGAATGCCCACCATCCTAAGCAGGTCCGGGGTACACTGTCATGTCTACCCACTTGAAGCCCTGCCTGGGTCCATTTTAAACAGACCCAGCAGCTGCCGTATCCCACAGTCCACCCAAGTGGAGCCTCCTTCCCCACATCATAGAGTTGTGTGGGCAGATAGCCCAATGCTCTTGTCTGCCACCTGAAACTCTGTGGTGTTGCCCAGGGCAAGCCCTGCCCAAGAGCAGAGCTGCAGCAGTTGTCTGCCGAACAGACAGCAGCCCCAGCTCTGGCGGGTGCCCCAGGTTTTGGGCATTCTGCTCCACAGGCGGTGCTCTGGGATGTTCTGGAGTACTATAAGTGGAGGTGGAGCAGAGCAGGTGGTGCCTGCTCCTCCTAAACATCTCGCAGCCCATCTTTTGATAGATGGGCTACCTGGGGGTTACGCGGAGCAGAGACGTACACCCCTGCCATATGGACCTGACAGGTCGACGGTACCTGCAGAAGGGCACTCCCAGATGACCACAAGGAACCGCAATGGAGCCTAGTGGAAGAGGTTGTATTTAAGATATGTGGGATACAAATGATTTAAGGCCTTAAAGATCAAAACCAGCACCTTGAATTGTGCCTGGAAAAGCTACTTGGAGCCAGTGCAGACTCTGAAGCACCGGTGTCATGTGCTCACAGCGACCCAACCCAGAAATAGCCAGGCCACCGCATTCTGCACCAAGTGCAGCTTCTGAACAGTCATCAAGGGCGCACAGAGCACATTGCTATAGTCTAGCTTTGATAAAAGGTCCTAAAGGCATGGCTGATGGTGGCCAGATCCAAATTAGAAAGAAAAGGCTGTAGCCTAAGTTCTCACCCGATAGAGGTGGTGAAAGTCACTCCTGGCCACTGCTGCAACCTGATGCTCCCGGTGCTGTAAGCAGGATCCAGGACGGAGCACACTGTGCAAACCTGGGTAACCAGTGCAGGCTGTACCACATCAGTGACCGGAGTTCCGGTCCCCTACCCCAAGTCACAGGGTCGACCAACCATCATCACTTCAGTCTTGTCTGGATTCTGCTTCCATTCGCTCATCCTCATCCATCCCCCAATGACAGTCCAGAACTGGGTAAACAGCAAGACCAAAAAGAGAGGCATATTGATTTGCACTTAACTCCAAACCTCTGTACAATCTCACCCAGCAGCCTCAGAGACATATTGAAGAGGAGGGAGGATGTAATGGGTCAGGCGGCGGCCCCTTCAAGGATCCCTGGCTGGTCTCCTGGCCCTGCCCCCAGGGATTACAAATCACCAGGCTTGGGGAAGCTCAGTGTTGGGCTCTGAGAGTGTGCAGACCTCAGGAGTCAACTTGCCGCCGGGAGGTCTCCATGGTGCTGACTTGGAAGGGGACCGGGGTACAGTGTGGAGACAGGAGCAAGTGTTCCTGTTCCACAGGGAAATAAAGTACCGACTTTTCGGAAGCGCTTGTGAGTGTTCATCGGTACTTCATCAGTCTCTGGTGATTCCACGCTTCTTTCATTGAGTCTGATCCCAACCCCCTCAGATCGCGTGCACACCTGCAAGAAAACCGTGCAGATCTCTGCTGTGGCAGCATTGTGCCTCACAGAAACCGTGAGCATGCGCAGGACCCACAGGGCTTGGGATCGGATTCATTGTTGATATTGGCACTTGTGAGTTTTCATCATTTCCCTTCAGTTTTGTCCTTTTTCATCATTTTTGTAACTTTTCTTCACTTTTTCTCACTTTCTGGGACTTTTTGAAATTTGTATGATCTTTACAGCACTTTTATGTCATTTTTATGCGATTTCCAGCACGTCCCTATCACGTAGCCTGCATTTTTGCATCTCCACAGCCCTGGGGCGCATATGGGGCTTGGGATCAGCCCTGTAGCAGCTCTGTTCAACTCGCGAAAAATAACGACAGATGGCAAAAACAGCGGAAAAGCCGGTAAGTTTCCTCGTCACACGAACGAAGGCGAATGACCTCTTTCTAACAGAAACAACATTTGTTGGGGTTTGTCACTTCGGGCCTACTAGTGTGCGTAAGGCCTGTATTCATGACTAACAAGGTATGGACTGTGATATGTACACATTGGTTGAATAGATGACAAGAATTGGGGGAAACTTTCCTGAGTCCTCTGGATTTCTGAGCCTGCCTGTGCTCCCATGGCCCGCCCACAGGGAACAGTACGGATCTATGTGGAACTCCACAGAGGCGGTCCTGAGAAGATGATGAGCAATTCTACCTCTGCTCCAGGCTATTTCCAGTGGTCACCCAGCAATGTGAACACCCCATCACTTGCAGAAAGACACCGTCCTCTGAGCAGAAGCAGCATAGCGGGACTCAGTTATCACCAGGCACCCAGACATCCTCCAGCCAAGCAAGCACTGACCCACAGTTAGCACCTACAAACAGACAGCCATCCTCCAGCCAGGAGAACATGAGTAGCACCAGGTACTAGGGCATCCTCACCGACCCGCAGCTAGCACCTGAACTCAGGCAGCCATCCTCTGGACAAGAAGGTCCCACGACTCTGGTAACACCAGCACCACACCATCTGCTGTGGCCCAGGCCAATGAGAAGCCTTCCTCCACCCCAAGGGGTGGGACCTAGCTCACTTAGGCCTCCTATAGAAGGAACAGGCAGTCATTCTCCCGCAGGCGTGTCAGCTGTGCAGACCTCTGCTCAACCTAGCCTGGCTTCCAAGCTGCGCTTCATCTGCTGCTCTGCTCTTCCCCTGGCACCCTCTGCTTCAGCTTAACTAGACTCGGACAGTTGCTGCCTCGCCACTCTTAGTTTTGCCGGCTGCCACCAGAACTAGTCACTGTAGAGAAGCCTTGCTGCACGCACCCCGGCCTTGAAACCCTCCATTTCACCATTGACGACGTGCTTCCTCTGTGACAGCCCAGCAGATCCACCCTCCGGCCGAGCCTTTTACATGGATGCCCCCCTCCCACTGGGTGTGCGGGAGGGTGTACGATGCGGGGGGGGGGGGTCCGTGTACACACCACAGCGGTGAGTGGGGGGATGGGTGTTTGTCCATGCGAACAGCACGGGCAGTGGGTGGGGGTGCGTGTGCACTCCCGGTGCACACCTATCCCCACCCATCACCCACCCATGGAACCATGCGACAAAACGGAGGAGGATCGGTGGGTGGAGGTGGGTGGGTGTCCATGGGAAAGTCCGCACACCCACCTCCACCCACCGTGGCAGCACACCCATCCCCCACACCCACCACTGCCCATGTAAAAAGGGCCTACGTTAGAGCCTCTCCATCCCGCCTGCGACACATCAGATCAGCGGCCATGCTGAAATGTCTGCTACATCCACCACAAGGTGACACTCTCTGACTCTGCAACGACCCCTGGATCTAGACACCAGACTCCCTGCAACCGAGGTCTCCCAGCCTGACCGTGACACCAGTACACTGCATGCTAGCATATCACAAGGGCATTCCTCTAGGCCCTTTGCATTGTGGTAAACACCACAGGGAAGTAAAGAAGTGCCGCTGACATGTAAGGGGATCAGCCACTGTGTTAACACGAGACCCCCTGCCATGTGAGATTATTGGGGGGTTAGTTCCCCAATATTTGCTCTATCTTTAAATCTAGGGGAATTAGCCAAGTTAGGGGGTCCCCTCGTGTTCAAGGGATCAAGCTGAGGACAGTACGCGCTACAGCAGTTTATGTACCCTCCCCAAATAGAAAGAGAGAGAAGGAGACAGGTATCCAAAAACAACAGGTTTGTTGGTATATTACACAGAGAAACACAGCCCCGGTCTGGCTGGTGGGGTTTAAAACACAGGCGGCTTGCGGGGATGGTAGGAGAAAGGGGGGGGCGGTATTCCGGTGTTGGCTCAGCGAGGGGGAGCAAGAGAACGTGATAGGGAGAGAGAAAGAGACAGGGAGGGGAAAAGGGCTTCCCCAGTTTGGCTGGGAAAGTCTGGACCTGCAGTTACCTTTCCTGGCCTGTTGAGACGGGACAGGCAGCCCACGGATCCAGCAGAGTTCAGGGGATGGAGGAAAAAGCAAAAAGGGCAAACCAGGGTCTGGGAGAAAATCCTAACACAGACATACACAGAGCGACCTGCACATATCTGGGTCCAAAAACTTCTCAGAGGTGGAAGGGAAACTGTGGGGCAGTTATTGGGTACTGAGAAAGGGTTTCTGGGAGGCTACACAGGATCACTTGGGGTGTACAATAGGCTGACGAGGGGAGGGTACTTCCATGACAAAGAGGGCCATACTAGATGCCCAAGATATCTTTGTCACAGGGAGAAACAGAAGACGCAGGGAGGGGAGGTAAGGCTAACGACGGTCTTTAGAGTACAATGGGGGTGTGTGTGGTTTTTCTTGGGGAATGCAGGGATTGGGGGGGTTTCTGTACTGAGTCATGGCCACCAGTTCCTTGTTACAACAGGGTGGGCCCTCCTTCTTAATGACCCCATTCTTTACTCAGAGGGCTCTCCCTTCCAGTCTGTTTTTCCACCTTTGGCTAGTATCTTTCCATGAGTTGCTTGTTGCTATGGCTAGGGTAGCTGGGCCCGATCCTTATTTCCTATCCGTTTTCATCTGCACCCCCACTTTCTGCTTGTTCATTTCGCATGGGGAGGCCTCCCTGTCAAGCCTCTATCCCCATGTTCTCCGGCCTCAGTTGGCTCCTGGGGGCTTTTTGCATGCCCTTCTTCTCAGGTCCCTTGGCCTCAGTTTACATAGCAAGAGTGGGGGGTGGGGGTGGTACCCATTGTAGGGGAATTTAGGGGTCCATTCTTATCAACTGGCTGCTGCAAGTTAAGAGAAACAGATTAAGGAGGCAGGGATGAGTTTGCCAGGGGAAGGGTGTTGAGTGAATGAGACGTAAGAAGGTTGAAAAGAGTACCTGCAACTATGGGTGTACCCGATGAAATTGCACTACCCAAGTCGGTAACACCGGATACCAATCAGTTCCCAATTAGTACCCGATGGGCTACTTAATAGACCAATTTACCGGTTTGGGGCCTGATATTCCGACTTCTGGTAACGACCTCCCAACTTTCCATCCTGATTTCTTACCTGATCAGTAAATTGGTAACTTAGTATTACAGGGGTGTGCAATTCATTTTCATTATTACTAAAACAAACAAAGCCTCGTTCATTTTCATAATTAAAATACAAAAACGGATGACAAAGGTTATGAAAACAAACAAAAACAAACAAAATGGCATCCGTTTACATTATTTTAAAAAAAATGTTAGAAAAAAACTGTGCCTGCGCTGGACACCGGGACGGTGCTGCGCATCCAGACTGTTTCCAGAATGGCACCAGCAACATCAATGCCATTTTGGAGAAGGGCAGCGCATGCACGGACCAGCTTTCCTTTTCCAAAATGCCGCTGCTGCTGTTGGTTCCACTTTGGGAAAGGGTGTGCGCCCACAGAATGGCCCAGTGGCCATTTTCCTCATGCACAGTGACTTTTAAAATGATGATTAATTTTAATAAAATAAAACAGAACAAAACAACAACAACAAACAAAAATGGTACGGGTTGTTTAAAAAAAATGCCCCAAATGAAGGGATTTTTGTAAACGAAAAAAAAAAATACAAGGAAAACGAATGAGGTTCCTGCTGCATCCCCCTGCTCAGTAATGGCAATATTTGGTATTTTCAGGTAACTGGGTGGCTCGGGTAGCCTGTCCGCTCACGCAACACACAGTTGAAATTGTACGTTTTACCTGGATGGGATGGTGAGCTCCGGATTCTGTTCCCGGTCCTGCCACCAACAGACTCATCCTGAATTTGGGCAGGTGCCATTGTGCTTTCATTCTCTCTTCTACCACCTACGGATGATGCGAGGCTTCATTAGCAACTTAGTGAGCATCTTGAAGATGGATATTACTATGCCGATGCCACAGAGAACGATTAAAGAAAGATGGGAGGGGGGGTTGCTGAAAAGCTGGAAATAGGGGGGTGCATGTCATTTTTGTTATTGCAATAACAATAATGAAAATTGTTGTTTTCATTATTTTTATTGCAATAACGAAAATGAAAATAATAATAAACAAATAGAAACAAAAAAGACATTTTATTTTTGAAATAAAGACAAAAAAATGAAAAATGTATTTTTGGCTATAACACTTTTTTTCTTAGTTAATTCTGATGAAACATGGAGAAATTCTACCCCCAGTGGAGGGCACTAAGTGTACCAAATTTCAAAATGATTAGATAAAGGGAAATGATTTTAGAAGCAATTGAACATTGTGATTTTAAGAAAAGCTCCATACACATTCACAACTACAACTTTGTTATCTTCCATTCAATATGCATGAAATCTGGGACTATTATGTCCCTCCACAATTGTAACACTCCTGCCAATTTTCAGAAATATTAAATAAAGGGTCCTGATAGTATAAGACATTAACTTGAAAATACTTTTCCAGCTGTAACATTTGTATATTCCATCCTGTTTATAAGATATTCAGCAGGAATGCATCACATACTTTTCCTGTCATCTCAGCCAAAATACAGGACAATTATATAAAGGAACCCAATTTTATAAGCAATTGATGTTGTCCCTGTGAATACCATTATTCAGTTAAATAATAGCACATGCAGTGTCAGTCAGAGGCAGGCACCTGGCATGGCAGGGGGAGGGAGGCTGTAGAAGGGAGGATGTGGAGCAACCCAAAATACTGAACGACACGTTCAGTGGCCAATTACTGCATGGTTCTAGCTTTACAGGACTAATTGGTAGTGGTTTCGAGGTGGGCATAGGGGGCGGCCCTGAGGCAGGCATAAGGGACATAACTGGGACATTGGGGATAGCATCCCAGAAATCAGGAAACATAATTTACACATCCAGGCTGGCCAATTATCATCACAATCACATCCTGTAGCACTGTGATAGAGGACATAAGAGAATCTCTATTGACTCTTTCCTAAACAGATGCTTCTGACTTCCCAGTAACAAGTGGGGGAGAGATGTTGGGATGGTCNTCCTAAACAGATGCTTCTGACTTCCCAGTAACAAGTGGGGGAGAGATGTTGGGATGGTCACAGCACAGAATGAGGATATTTGGTTGACATTTCTGCTGACCAATTGACATCACAAACTGATCTTATACCACAGTGACACGTAAGTGAATTCCTGGCATAGGCTCCTTCTCAGCATATGCTGTGCAGGCATATAACATCTGGACAGGTTATCACATCTTTCTGATATTTGGCAGAGATGATCATGAAAGTATGATATAGATTCCTGTCAAATATCATATACACTGGTTGGACTACAAAGGTGTTACAGTCAGACATACATTTATAAGTTAATTGCTTATACTACCAGGACCCTTTATCCAATCCTTCTGAAAGTTGGCAGAGGTAGTAAATATGGGAAGGGGTAAAAGTATGCCACATTTCATCTACATTAAATGTGAGGCAAAGGAGTTACAGATAATAATGTATCTGAAGATTTTTGCAAAATAAAATAATTCAACTGCTTCTAAAATTGGATTACTTTATTCAATCTTTTTGGAATTTGGCACACTTAGTGCCTTCCATTGGGAGGTATGTTCACCCCAAATTTCAGCCAAATATAGCAAAAAAAGAAAAGGGTTGCAACCAAGCATGTGTTTTTCATTCAAACCAATGGAAAACAAAAACGAAAGCAAAAACTAACATGACAATTTGATATTTATGAAAACAAAAACGACATATTTAAATAATGACAACAAAAATTGGACAATGAAATTGACATGGTCCCCTGGTGCACACCTCTAGCTGCAGAGCAGATTCCCCAGAAAAAAAGGGTTTTCATTTAAAAGCATGATTTTTATGCTTGTTCGTAGCATACAAATTACAGGAATGACAAACTGTCTAATTATTAATTACACAATTGTTTATGGAGAGCCAGTTTAAAAATATACATATTCTTAAACTTAGTACTTCCAGCAAATTCTAGTGATGAGTCACTAGTCAAAATTATTTACCAAATATGGTAATTCTTTATTAGACAATGATAGATTTTAAATAATTCCTCTTACCGGAGCTACATAATAATGTAATTGTGTGCAATTACTAATAGTCTAATAACTTTGCTCTTTTCAGACTGTTTTTAATCAGAGCAAGTAACATTGGGGATGTTTTTTTCTTCTCCTTCCTGCAAACCCGCGTCGTTCAGCACCAAAAATGTTTCGTTTGTGGAAAGGTGGAAAAGGTCAAAGAAATCGAGGTAGCCTGTATTCATTCGCTAGTTTCACTTACCTGCAGTCAGAGAGTTAGAAGGGGTTTTAGATTCTGAGCTGTCTGTGATTCCCACTGCCTAATAGTTGTGATCTTTGGCTCCCATTTTTCTGCAAACACAAAGGCAAGCAGCGGACACAGGAATCTGCACAAGAGAGTATAAGCAAGGTGCTACCAAGTCTAGAAAAGGGAGCAAACGTGGAGAACCAATTTGGTACCTACAAACTTTCACTGGATATTTTTGTTGTTGTTGTTATGAACAATGGAAAGGTCCCTTTTTATGAACAACACGCTGTCAGTTGCAAGCTTTAGTAATGGGCCTTCAAGAGCCAGTTCCAGTGAATGAACCTACTGGCATCCATTTTAACTGCAGCTTGGAGGTTAGACCTTTCCCGTACAGTCCTGGAAGTGCCCTAAACCATGGAGAAGAATAGAGATTGTACGTAAGAGGCAAAAGCTGGAGCAGCTTACTCTAACCGTGCAACCCAACCTGGGTGAGGCCAGAGCAAGGGATGTAAACCGGATGAAGAGATAATTCGATTATCTTTTCTTAGTCTTAATTATCCTAGAGGCTGGATATACAAGGATCTTACCCTGAGGTAACTGCCCTTTGCCCCAGGTTAGGCCATGTAGAGAGAAGGCAACGATTTTGTTAGCGAAGGGTGAATACTTGACTTTGACTCATGGGTGAGTATTAAGGGTGAATAAGAAACCCAATTTGTTTCTCATGAGTAAAATGTACAGAAAAGAATACCAGGACTGAGTTCTTGGTTCCGGTATGAGTTATTTATTATTATTATTATTATTATTATTATTATTATTATAATAAACATTTGTATAGCGCCAGCCGTGTGCCTGGTGCTGTACAGAACATATAAATAGACGCGGTCCCTGCCTGTGGCTTACAATCTAAAAGACAAGGAGGGGGAGACAGGGAGAGGGGACAGTGGGAGAGACAGGGGAGAAGACAAACAAACATTCAAGCGGATGCGAAGTCTCAGGTGCATGTGCTTGGCTTGGTTACAATCAGGTTGGTTGCAGCAGTCTGCAGAGGAGGGCAGACAGTAAGTATATGGGGAAC
>QEPC01006384.1:4194049-4208757 GCA_003113815.1 Sphenodon punctatus
GGTGCCCCCTCTCCCACCCCAACCACCCCAGTCGCCTCGGGCTGCGCATTCGAGCCCCGGTCCCCCCAGGCCTCAGGAGGGTCCAGCCACCACGGGGGGCGCGGGTTGTCACGGGTGGAGTAATAAATGTGTTGCACGCTATCTGGACTCATGGTGTCAGTTACAGGACCCCGGGGGGGGGGCTGTTCCAGCCAGGGCCTGGGACCCCGAGGGAAACTCCGGGAAGGGTGGGTGGGGCGCACCCTCACACCTCAGCCTCCTGGCTGATATGCCTGGCCAGGGCGGCCCAGATGCGCCTAGCATAACGGTACTCCCTCGGGTTGTCTGCAGTCACGTAAAGGGGCACTGGGCCGGGGGGCCGATGTGGCTCGGGGTACTCCAGGACTGCCCTCTCGGTCTCGCACACATTGTGCAGCACACATCAGGAACCTATCACCAGGGCGGAGGTCTCCACAGTGTAGTCCAGCCAGCCTGCGAGGCTCCTCCAGCACTGCTTGAGGGCACCGAACGCCCACTCCACCACAGTCCGGCTCGAACACAGGCAGGAGTTGTACAGCACCTCCACAGGGTTACGGGCGACTGGGTACACCTTCATCAGCCACCGGGTGAGGGGATAGGCCGGGTCCCCCAGGATACAGGGGGGTATGAGCAGCCCCTCGATCCTGGTCATGCCCATGTCTTCAAAGTCACCCCGGAACATCCGGGCATAGAAGGGGGAGATGGTCATGATCCAGGCATCATGACTGTGGCCGGAGTGGCCCGGAAAGATGTCTATGAATATGCCCCGGTGGTCCAAAACTGCCTGCAGCTGCAGGGAGTGATACCTGTGCCTGTTGACATACTCGGCGGCCTCCCCGGCGGAGGATCTCTATGTGGGTGCTGTCCATGGCGCCCATGCAGCTGAGGAAGCCTCCGACTGCAAAGCCAGCCATCAAGACCCTCTGATCAACGAGCTGGATCGCCCTGTCCAGGAGCATGCCCTCCACAGTCTCACAGACATCCCGGAGGATACAGGCAATGGTGCTCAGCCCGACCCCGAAGTGCTGGGAGACAGACCAGCAGGAGTCGGGCGTTGCTCAGGCCCAGACCCCAATGGCCACCCACTGGACCATGGAGATGGGGGTCCTCATGGGGGTGTGCTGGCACTCCAGGCAGGGCGTGAGGAGCTCCACAAGCCACAGCAAAGTGAGCTTGTCCATCCTAAAGTGGGCCCTCCATGCCGCCTCGTCCCACTGGCACAGCGCTCTGGCCCAACACCCCTGTTCCTGCTCTGCGACTCACAGCCACCTGTCAATGGGCATAGCGAGCAGGGAAGCCCAGCGCATGGTCTCCCTCTGCCAACGGAGGCGCTCAGCCACCTCCCGAATCACCACTGGCCTGCTCCGGCCCCGCATCACAGCCTGCTGGTCCAGCCCGGACAGCCTCTGGGCCCTGAGGCAGGCCAGGGCACGTCTATGGCTGTGGTGGACCCTGCGTGCCCCTGCGCCACCTCAGGTGGTGGTAATCCACAGGTGGGCGCCCAGGTGCACCTCTGTGGTAAAGATGCGCAGCTGGTTTGTGTGGGCATGATACCACTTGGCTGCGAGCGCGAGGTGCATTCAGTAGGCGACCGCCCTGTCCCCCTCCATGGAGGTATCAGCCCCAGGGGTTGGGGGTTGTGTCAGCCTGACCAGGCCTAGCAGAGGTTGGCCAGTGCCCCGCCCCCGGCTGACAGGGACGTCCCCAGCAGAGTGGGCGGGTCTGGGTGATACGGGTGCACTGTTGGTTGCACCTGCTGCCCCTGCATGGGGCCTAACACGCAGACAGGCACACGCCCGGCCATTCCTGCTGCAGCTGCATGCCTTCAGCCATCACCCCCCACCTCTCCCTGTTTGCTACACCGTGTCCTTGGTGGCCTGATTAGAGTCTCGGCTGTCCTGACTGGGTGCTTGTTTCCTGCTGCTGTGCCTGTCCCGCAGCCCACGCCTCGCTCTGTTGCTATACAATGTTGTGGCCTGTGGCTGCCTCACTTGTCCTTGGGACCCCCACAGAGCCCCCCCCTGGCCCTGCAGGGAATGTGTGCCCCCCTGTCCATGGTGTTATTCTCCCTGTCTTGCTGGACCATGGCTGGCTGTGCTTCCATGGGGCTCCCGCTTCCAGAACCCCATGGGGCCCCCCATAGCTGGACCTTCTGCGAGACCATGTCCCTGTGTGACCTGTGGCATACCCTGGCCGTGCAGTTGCTCCTGGGCTGCCCGGACAGCCAGTCAGGTGCTTATGCGAGCCTGAGCTCTGGCCTTCGTTACTTCGGCTATGAGGCAAGTGCCCGTGATTGCCGGCTGCATGCTGAGATGCTGGGGCTGGTTCCCTTCCCAGATGGGCGCATCCCAGAGAGGAGGTGCTCACATGTGGCCTGGTCCGTGGCTGAGATGGTGTCTGCCCTGTCTGTGTGCAGCCTGGCCGCCTACATGGTCTGCCTTGCGGAGGGGGGGGTCCTGCCTTGGCCGTGTCATACTTTGGCTGTGTCCACGGGGCCCATGGGTACCAGCACTCTCATGTGGCAGTGTATCACCGGCTGTTGGAGCTGGGTCATCTTCCATGGCCCCCTGCTGATGACTTCTGCATGTCGGAGCCTACTGTGGCAGAGCTGTCGGTGCTGTCCAGCATGTGGTCCCATTCGGATGTGCAGTTGGCCTTGTCCATGCAGGATCCTTTCAAGGCTTACTATCTGATTGCCCACCACATGTCGTTGTTGGGGTACCACTGGGGCATGATCCATTGGCCCCACCTCACTCACCGAGCGGGGCACCCGGCCCCTGGCCCCTTTATGGCCCCTAGCAGCTGGCCGTGAGTCCCCCTGTGCCCCCCAGCCTCATGCCTCCCTGCGGGCTCCCACCCCTGCCCTGAGGCTGTGTTCCACTACCTGCACCCTCCTTGATGTCCCTGCCATGCTGCCATGCTGCCTGCATCCTGGGGTGCTGCTGCCCCTGCCTGCATCTCCGGGCCCCCGCTGGGCTCCCCCCCTGCCTGCCTCTGCACCCGCTGGACCCCTCCATGGTTGCCCTTTCCGGTGGCTGGGCCCAGCTCTCTGCTCGGCGTCCCCGGGCCCCCTGGGTCCAGCTGACTGTCCTCGTCCGCCTGCGCTCCCTCCGGCGCCCCCCCTTGGGTGCCTGTGTGATCATGGGGTCACAGCGACCCTGGACTGCCCCTCCCACCTCCTGTCCGGGGTGTGTGACTTTGGACCTGCTGCACTGTGGCCCCCCATTCCGGGACTGCCTGTGTTGCTGTGGGGGTGCCCGTGCAGACTGTTCTGCTGTGGGGGTTGTGTTTGCTGGTGCCTGTGTCCTTCCCTGCTCCTGTGCTGTGTCCCCCCCTCTTCCCTGTGCCCGGTGTGCCTTGTGTGCTGTCCGGGCACCCGTGTCCCCCCTTGTCTTCCTTTCCCTTCTCTGTGTGTGTGTGCGTGTGTCCGGGCGTGTGCTTGTGCTGTGTGTTCCACTGTGCCCCCGTTGTCTGTGTGTGGTACCTGGCCAGCTCTTCTCCCTCTCCCCCCTCCCTTCCTGTTTCCCTTGTGTGGGCGTTCCCTTTTGTCCCTTGTGGCTTCGTTTGCCCTCAGGCAGCCATGTCTGTGTCCCGCCCCTACCCGGTGCCTTGTGGCTGTTTTGACCACGACCGGGGATCGGCGTCACGTCTGTTGCGCTGCCCCGGACCGTGATCCGGCGGCCCGAATCCCTGCCGTGGTCCCGGTCCCATCACGTCTGTTTGGCCCTTTTATTGACCACGGGGGGTGTTTGTTGGGTTCATCCCCATCGGGAATCTACTGTGGTGAACCAGGCGGCCGTAACGTCTGAAATCACCCTATGTAGCACCTTTCTGTTTGGCAGGTGGAGATAGGGTTGGGTGGGACTGTATGGGGTGGGGGTTAGGGAAGGGTTGTGAGAGTATTAAGGTGGTTTTTTTAGATGTTTGTATTAATTGTAAGCTTCTCTGAGTCATCATGGGTACAGCAGCATATACATTTCATTTAAAAATAACAATATTACCCCAGCATAAACTACCATGAGTAAACGTACATCCAAGCAGTCCCCCAGTGTGAATCCACTCTTAGTAACAAGGCCTACAAGAGGCTATTCCTTTCTTCCAGGGCTAAAATGAGTAATTGTCCAAACAAGCAAACCCATTCAATCTGAATTGAATCAAGTGAAACACTCCCAAACAGTATTCAAGCGCTTTCTGTTCAATTACCTGATTTTTTTTACTTTTTATGTTTGTTTATTCATTTATTTTGGTTTGTATCTCTTCCACAAAGTTTCTGGTGGGTTACAGCATAAAACATATAATTATATAAAATTCCAATTAAACCACTCCCACTCCCCACTATCCCAGTCTGCTAAATGCCTGACCAGATAAGTAGGTCTTACACAACCTCCAGAAAACGTTCGTGCTTTGGCAAACCTCCAGGGAAGAGAAGTCCAAAGCTGTGGTTCATTTGTGTCAGGAGCCCAGCCCCCAGGCCGGCGCCGGCCCGCTCCCCGGACCCCCCGGCAGTACCTGCTCTTCCTGCAGCAGCGCGCCAACCCCCAGAGAGCCCTGCTACCGCCGCAGCACCTCCGGGCAGCGAGACCCCGCCCTGCAGCTCCCAGAGCGGCGCACAATTCCCTCCAGCTGACAGCGATCCAGGAGGCGGGGCCAGGGATAGGAAACAGATAACGAGGGACACGCCCCCTCCTTTACGCCGCTCAGCGCGGCTGCAACAACGCCCCCCCACTACAGTATAAAGGCTGCAGGCACACTTACTTCAGTGCTGGTGATCGGAGCCTAGTGCCCGTGAGACTGGCCCCCTTTTTCCTGTGCAGTGTTGTGAAGCAGTTCCTTGTGTGTTCGTGTGGTACGTGTGCAAAG
The DNA here is from genome assembly GCA_003113815.1 of Sphenodon punctatus. Classification (NCBI taxonomy): domain Eukaryota; kingdom Metazoa; phylum Chordata; class Lepidosauria; order Sphenodontia; family Sphenodontidae; genus Sphenodon; species Sphenodon punctatus. The sequence goes on from QEPC01006384.1 coordinate 4,198,928, forward strand.
TGATTGTGGTGGTGGGGGCGAGTGTGGGTGAGTAGGTGTGCGAGTGCTTGAGTTCCCTGTGAGTTGGCAGCAGGTAAGTTTGCATTTCCTTTGGGGTTTGTGGGAGAGCACAATACCTGGGCCCTTCCTAGAGTGCCAGACCTATCCTGCCCTCCCCCTCCGGGGGCGTGCTCACTCCCCCCTTCCCACAAGATTCCTCCCACTTCCCTGGTGTTCCCCTCCTGCGCCTGGGTACGTGTGTTAGCAGCAGCAAGGGCGTGCGCTCACCCAGATGCCCAATGATGAGACAGGCTAGGGACTAATCATCCTGATAGCCCTATTCCATCCTGAGGGCTTGTTTTCCAGGCATAGCCCTGCTGCGTGTGTCTCCTGGCTGTGTGTGGTTCCCCGTCCCCTCCACGCCGTGGGGAAGGCAGTCTGCAGCCCTCCCCCACGGACCCCACTGTCCCCACCATTCCCCACAATTTGATCGGTCTTTTTATTTGATCGGTCTGTGTTTTCAGTCCGTTCATGTATTTCATTCTCAAGGATCATTTTCTGCTTGGGTGTATATAAAGCTGTGTACGGCAGTTGCAGAGATACCACGACAAACCGGTCGTGATGAAAACACAAACTGAATTGAAACTGAACGAAAATGCACCAAACTCACAACCAAAAATGAAAGCAGTAAAAGTGGATGAAATAATCAAAACTGTGATTGCTCAAAGACTGCAAAAAAATATTGTTCAGGTCAACGACACTAATTGCAAAAAAAAACCAACCACCCAATATGAACATTATTCTGCTCCCTGGTTGAGTTCAACTTTCTTCCGTGTATGTTTCTTTCTAGGGCAGAGGTTCCCAAACTATAGATCATTCATGACACCACGTGGGTGTGGAGATCGTACCCTCTTTCGATGAGGTCATAGTTCTGATTGCGATTTCATATATTTTGCCTTCCAGTTTTCTGACATGCTGTACTTGCTTCATGAACTTCTGAATTCTAGAATATGTCCAGCTTTTGAAGACACTAATTTCACCATCAGCGAATTTCACATTTAGATAAATAATGAAATATTAGCAGAAAAATTAGGAGAAACAATTCCAGTCTTTGCAGCTGGTGGTATTTTTTTTATTGAAAACTTTTTAAAGAAAAGCTTTATGCCATGTGTTCAATCATTTACAGAAAGTAAATTAATGCGGACGGTCAGGTACTCTGCCGGTAAAGAGAATATTTGCTGTATTTTTTTTAACACGCCAGAATATTTATATTTTCTCAGTTCTTTCAGAAATGGGGATTTTCACGGGGAGCTCTCATGTTATAGAGGACTGGGTAAATTTGATGAGAATCAGGAAATCTGTGATAGAAAAAAAATATATCAATACAACATCTGTGTCCCTTCATCCCTCCCTAGCGGTGAATCAAAGTTTTCACTGATTCCAATTTGCAATCAGAATTGGTCGTTTCATCCGTTCCAGGCAGAACTCGGAACAGACAATATTCTGTCCAATTCTGACTGGAACGGATGAAATAATAATTTTTAAAACAACCTATTTGTGCATGCACAAATGGCTGCCGGACCAATTGTGCATGTGCAACATGAATGCTGCCCACAGTTAAAATGGCAGAAGCAGCCATTTTGGCTATAGGAGAAGGTCATTTTGCACATAGGTTTGTTTGGGGGGGGCGGTCAGTTGAGATTCTGATTGGAACAGATTCTGATTGGAATTCTGATTAAAAAAAACATAGCTGTTCTGTTTTTGTGGAAATGTCTGTGAAAACAGAAGAGTGATTTTGAACCAGGCCTATCCCTTCCTCTCCACGTCTTCTCCTCTGGGTAAAAGATGAGGTCATTCATAAGAGCGGTAAGGCATCCGCTGGATTCTTGCAAGTAATGATGGCTACACTGATCCCTATCAGTTTATGCATCTCAAAATTCTTACTGAGTTGTTCTCCTTAGTAGGGCTGGAACAAATTGTAAAAAATTTATTGGAGAGTATTTCTGAGTTTCTGAGGACTGGCTCCAAGTGTTTGGCCAGTGTCATAAACTCCGACGAATACTCGGTAAAATAAAACCAAGTCCCGAGTATCTTCTGAATACTGACTCACCTTATATAGGGTCAGGAAAAGTCCCATACGTTGCTCCAAGTACTGGATAGCATACCGAATATGGACTACCAGGCCAATTCCTCCGTTACTCGGTAAAACTGAGTCAAATACCGAGATACACGGTAAAAACCAGGTAATTTTGAATACTGTGTGTCAGCACTACTCCTTAGTAATATCTAGTGGCAGAGAATACCATAGTCGAATACTTTTTGTTGACCTGATCCAGTTTCAACTGTCTTTGAGCCTCTGAAGGAAAGTCTGTCTCTTTTTTGGAGTTGGCAGGTTGGTCTCCTGCACAGAGCTCCTTATTTTGGTTTCCTTTTAATCAGACTTCTCAAACAGTAGCCGGGAGACACATCTGTTGGTGCTTGTTTTGCCACTTTCATGTGAGGTGAGGACAGTGCGCTCGTTTTAGAAGTGAGCCCTGTTTATGCAAAATCCTTCCATGGGGTAGGGCTACTTGGATATCAAAGGCACAGCTTGAAGAGGTGGCCAGCTGGCATTTACATATAAAGTCACCAAACTGAAACCCAGGCGTCATAAAGATGTAACGAGCAGCATGAATGGGAGTCGTGGAGTGCTTTGGAGGGTCTTGGAAATCGGAGGGAAAGCGGGGGGGTAGGGGAGGGAGATGAAAGGAAGAGGAGAAGAAAATGAACCGAGACTATTTTAACTAACAGAAAAGTTTCTCATGCTAAAGACGGATGATGAAAGAGAGACAGTGAGGAATTATTAGGACAAAAGATAAGGAAGCAGTAGATAGAAATAATTATTTTGTATCTGTCTTTATAAATGAAAATGAAGGGCATTAGCTTAAATGGGATTTAGATTTTCAGGGACAGAAGGGGATGAATTAGGCAGCATTCAGATAACATAAGAAAGTGGTTATTAAGGTTGGGGGGGTTGAAACTGACAAGGCTTTTAGGGCCCAACAAAGTCTTGCAAGGAGTGGTATTAAGCAGCACGGTGGGGATCAGCCTTTCACAGGCTTTCTGGCAAAAGTGCCGCACTGGATGCTGCAAGAGGATAACGATTAGAGTTGAAAAGAGTAACCACTATAATCCAGTATCTGTCCGGATAGCCGGCCATTTTTACACAGGATGCACCCGTAGAGGTCCACCCATTCCTCACCCACCGAGTGGACTCACTCTCCCATGACCGACTCATGCCTACACATGGAACATCGGGGGAAATCTGTGATGCTCTGTGCCAGGGGCATGAGCAGGCGGTGCCTGCCTAGGGGCGCACCCCCATTGTACCCGCCTCCCGGCCCATCTGATTCCCCCACACACACACACATTCACCAGAAGTGCCTGTGTGCTCCTCACAGCGCATGTCAACCCGCCCTCCAGCTGTACCCAAATACCAAATACTATCTAGTTTAGCATCGCATCTGCAGCTGGGCATTAACCTGTTCTCATTATTCTAGCCCTGAGCAGAGAGAAAAACATTGAAATGCGGAAGCATCCATTTTCCCAGTCCTTTCCGCAGGGCCAGCCTTAGGTTTTGCGGGGCCCAGGGCCAAGATAAAATTCAGGGGCCCTGGTGGCCCCTGCCCCTTGGGGGCAACCTATGCGGTGCCCTGAAAGGGGTCATGTTTGGGGCCCCACTGGGAGGGAGCGGTGCCCCACACAACCTGTCCTGCGGGGACCTCGGAAAGGGTAGGGCCCAGGGCAGCTGCACCAGGTCACCCTGTGGTGAGGCCGGACCTGCCTTTCCCCCAAATTTGGTAGCAATAACTATTCCAGTATTCCTTTCCTATAAGTGCTCAATGTGCCTTTCATTCTTGCCTCAGTCACAGCCCACAAAAGCAAGATCTGGAAGCTGGTTGCACACTGGGGTGTCATCAAGAAGTCTCTTGATCCGTTTTGGAGTTGAAAGACAGAGAATTCACAGAAGCCACCCCCCACCCCTCATTCTCACATTGGAGGCAGAGAGAAGAAGTGCTCCTGATCATCCCCATCTAATGTTTGTGTACATTTAGCATATGCATTTCAAAGGTTTTGCAGAAGATGTATGGGTTTCAGGAGGGGCATGGAGGATGGCGCTGGGCTCCTGAGGAATTAGGAGTGTCAGGGATGAGGCAAAAGAAAATAAATTAGGAAAGGTTTGGGGCATCGCCCAGGCCTGAGAACGAGTTGGCAGGGATCCTCCTTGGCTAAAACCCTTGCAGCTTCACACCCATCTGCATGAGCCTCTCTACACCCACCCAGGTGATCATTTTTATTTTCGAAAATAACACTGACTTGATGTCAGTGTTTCAGCCTGCAGCACAGATCCTGCAGGTTCCTGAAGCATCCCCCTTGCCTGGGGAATGAATCCCCAAAGCCATGCCACACGTTTGTGCCCGCAAGTGTTATCTGCATCTGTAAAGCACTTGGGGCCCGTGGAGGGGGAGGGATCCATTCCTCAGCAGGAAGCACCGGTACAGATGCCCAGCTGGTGCTTGACCAACCTTAGAGTCTGGCATGAGTGAAACCCCCTGGAAAATAGCAGACGGAGATTTTTAATCACTGCACGGGTCAAAGGCACTTACTAGATACTAGGGATGGGGCTAGGCTGGGCAAAATTTCGGTACGTTCTCATGAATTTTGGTTCTTTTTTGGTTTCGGTACTATTGAATCTTTTGCATTGATTTTTGTACCAGATTTTTAACATTGCAGTTTTTCAATGGGGGACAAACCACAATGTTAAAAATCCAGTACAAAAATCAGTGCAAAAGATCGATCATACCGAAACTGAAAAAGAACCGACATTTTGGATTAATCCGAAATGGCCATTTTTGGGTACTTTGGGTTTTATCTGAAACTGAAATTCCCATCCCTACCTCATATTAAAAGTCCCCTTGAAAAATACTCTCTCCTCCTTCAACTAACTGTTGGGGGTGGGGGTTTGAGGGGTGGCATTTTTATTTTTTGGCCATTTTTGAAAGGCCTGTTTGGCAGAGGGGCCGACACTCTGCCTTTGTGAACATCAGCTCTCTTCCAAGCACCAAAATCACAAGTCACCTATGAAAATCTTGGTCATTTCCCCCATGGGAACGTAGTAGGAGCTTGGGATCTTTACTGTCATGGGCAGAGCTAAGCAAACATTAGGAATGAGTCTCCAGGGCAAATTTTACATTCGGTTTTTGGTGGGGTTTTTGGACTCAGTTCTCTGAGAATTTCGGTTTTTGATTCGCATTTGGGTTTTTTGCACTGAATTTGTTTCTTTTTTTGCATTAATAAAACAATGGAAAAACAATCAATACAAAAAACACGAACTGCCCAAAATCGAATCGAGAACTGATTTTCGGTCGATTCAGTTCTAACCAAATCCAAAATTCCCATCCCTAACAAACAGTGAGGGACTCCTGAGAAAATGTTTGACTGTAAAGTGCTGAGTATGCCTACTAGCGCTATAGAAATAAGGAGGAGGAGGAGTTGTAGTAGTAATAGCAGTAGGTAGCCACATAGCTTCCCATAAGTCCAGTCTGAGAATGCCTGGGGGAAATACGTAATGTTAAGCGGCAAGATAATGTAAAGAACAAAGACAGATGTCACGTCAGACTAAGCATCATATAGTTTCCTGGAGAGTCGCTACAAAATGAATGGAATGGCCACATTGAGCACATGGAACGGTTGAGCACTGTAAAACAGATGAACATTGGTGCCCAAAGTAAGGATGGTTTGAAATAGCCATTCCAAATCTCCAATTTCATGGAAACATTCTGTGAAATCAGAACGGCTGTTGGCGTTTAGTCTGGAAATCCGACCAACAGTTTCTGCACTTGCAGAATGGCCGGCTGTCCTTTTGAACATGTGCAAATCACCAAAATTAACTTTGGTCGATCCAATTAGAATTCAGATCAAAATTTCATCCAACCCAAATTCTGATCAGACTGGTGGAACCAGCCAAAAATGGAAACTGGGTGGAATTTCATTTTCAGGCCTAGCCCAAAGGGTAAAAGAAAAGTCAGAAGACAAACACACCCACAAAAAAGAGGAGAAGAATAGCTAAAGAGGACGTCAGTTAACTGAGGATGACATGGGAGGGGATGAAGGCAAAGAGGCCAGGTGTGCACCAGGGACCCATGTTGTTTTTCATTTTCATGTGTAAACCATGTCTCCTGATTGCGGGGATGCTATCCCCAAAGTCCCAGTTATGTCCCTTCTATGCCCGCCTCAGGGCCACCCCCTATGCTCACCTCGAAGCCACCACCAATTGGTCTTGTAAAGCTGGAAGCATGCAGTAATTTGGCCAGTGAATGTGTCTGTCAGTCTTTTTGATTGCTCCCCATCCTCCCTCCCCCTGCCATGCCAGGGGCCTGCCTCTGACTGGCACTGCATGTGCTGCTATTTATCTGAATAATGGTCTTCAAGGGGACAACTTCAATTGCTTATAAAATTGGGTCCCTTTATCAAAGTGTCCTGTAATTTGGCAGAGTTGACAGGAAAGGTGTGTGATAAATGTCTGCCAAATTACTTGTAAACAGGATGGAATATGAAATGTTACAGCCAGAAATGTGTTTTTAAGTTAATAGCATATAACGTCAGGGCACTTTATCCAATCTTTCTGAAATTGGCCGGACTGGTACACTAGTGAAGGGCCATAATTTTCCTAGGTTTCATGTAAATTAGATGGAAGATAAGAAAAGGTGTAGCCAGGAATGTGTATGGAGCTTTTCTTAAAAATCACACGATTCAATTGCTTCTAGAATCGGTTTCATTTATCTAATCTTTTCAAGCTTTGGTACAAATAGTGCTCTCCATTGGGGGTACCATCGCCCCATGTTTCATCCGAATTAAATAAGAAACAAAACATTATGGTCGGAAATACGTGTTTCAGTATTTTCCCATTATTTCAAAAGCAAAAATTCGTTTTTCTTTTTGTTTTCGTTATTATTATTTGTCGTTTTCGTTATTGCAATTTTAATTTTATCATAAAAACTGGCTGCATGAGTGGAGCTCCTTCCATTTTGGGGGGGACAGTTTGGAGGAGGAAGGGGCAGGGAATTTTCCCCCCCCCACTACCACACACGCACTTTAGACTCTCGTTCCTCTGCTGGACACTGCTCTAGTTAGAGTTTCATTGCTGTGCTATGCAATCCAGGAGGAGCTTTTGAGACTTGTGTATAATTTCTTTACCTGAAAGTTTCTTTCTCCCAGTGAGTATCTAAGCTCAGTCTATCCCTGAGGAAAAGCTGGGGGCTGCCTTTTTCTTTTCTTTTTTTACCGACTGGCTTTAAGCTTTTTTTTGCTGACAGAATCAGATAATTAACTAATACCTTTACTCTGCCATAGTTCAGGGCTCCTTGAGTGATACATAACACTGCATCGGGCCAGGTTTCTAAGAGCCTTAGTCAGCTTACTGCCTGTTTGAGAGCCTTTGCCCCTTGGTAATTACATGTAGCCTGTGTCCACGAGGAGAGGTAAGTGATGTCTTGATGTAATCCTCCCGTTTAAATCCCAGACGAGGAAAGCCGTCCGAAGGAGGCAGCAGGATCGGCTTCCGAGAGCACGATCCTCTGAGCACAAAGTGCCAGTGTTAGCCCTGAGTGTGGGCTCCTATGGAAATGAATGGAACAGGCCCCTGCTCGAAATTGTTAATGTCGGTGCGATCCGTTTGGAGGATCATGCTGCTTGTACATGAGTCACATAGTTTTAATTTCCCCAGGAATTGTGTATTTTATAGAAGGCCTCGGTGCTCTCCAATGAGGCTGTACAGACTGCTAGTAATTCAGACTGACACAAGTACCTGCAACCATTCTTTCCTACCATCATATCATCCGCAAACTCGTATCCAGAGGAGCTTTTCCGGGTGGTGAAGGGGCTGGTCAGTCCGGCCGCCCTCCTCCTGGGACTGGAATCTTCCATTGCCCGCTGTGACGTGTTCATTGACTATCTTTCAGACAAAGTCACTCGTCTCCACCGTGAAGTCAACGCTACGCTTGATGCAGTGGGTCTCCCTGAAGTTATGGATGCCCAATTTCGTCCAGTTTTGCAGGAACAGTTTCAGCAGGTCTTGCCCACTGAGGTGGTGGAGGTGCTTGGGGCTGTGCGGACCACAACTTGCGTACTGGATCCCTGCCCATCCTGGCTGGTGAAATCCAGCAGGGAGACGTCGAGGCCATTGCAGGCTGGGGTTGTCAATACCTCCCTTATGAAGGGCAAGGTTACGGGGAGTTTGAAGGAGGCTGTGGTGCGGCCTTTGCTCAAGAAGCCATCTCTTGACATTGACTCCCTTGCCAGTTACTGTCCAGTCTCTAACCTTCCCTTTTTAGGGAAGGTAATTGAACAGGTGCTGGCTCAGCAGCTCCAGAGGCATCTGGACCACATCGGCTTCCTTGACCCCTTGCAGTCTGGCTTCCATCCAGGGTATGACACTAAGCCCACTTTCAGACATGCCCCCCCATGCATATTTGGGCTGCGGGGTTGGGTGGAGGGGAATGCGCAGCCCAAATATGCACGGAGATTGGCTGGTCTGAAAGCCCCCCTCCCCCCCATGCATGCGGCTTTGTCGGCAGAGATGCACAGGGATGCAGACTTGAAATCGAGCTCTGCATCCCTGCGCATCTCGGCCAGCAAAGCTGCATGGGGGGGGAGGGCCTTTCAGACTGCCCGATCCCCGCGCATTCCCCCCCAAGCCAGAATATGCGGGGGGAGGGGCATGTCTGAAAATGGCCTGAGACTGTGCCTGTGGCCTTGGTGAACGATCTGCACCAGGAGTTGGACCGAGGTTGGTCCACTCTTTTGATTTTGTTAGATCCGTCAGCAGCCTTTGACATGGTTGACCAAGAGACATGGGTGACTCGCCTGCGGGACTGTGCTGGTGTAGGCGGAACTGTTCTTGAATGGGTCTACTCTTTCCTGGCCAGAAGAACCCGCGTGTAATTCTGAGGGATTTTACATCATCCCCCCGGGATCTCATGTGTGGAGTTCTGCAGGGATCTATTTTGTCCCCTCTGCTGTTCAACGTGTGCATGAGCCTTTGGGCGATATCATCGATATGCTGATGACACGTCTCGTTTTCATCTGACCCAGGCCCTACAGTCTCAGCATTTACCCGGTGTCTGGCTGTGGTGGGGGATTGGATGAGGATGACCCATCTGAAGCTGAATCCTGCTAAGATGAAGGTGAGGTTGGTGGGAAGGAGCCAGGGAGTGGATGTTCCCTGGTCCCTGTCCCTCAGTTTCAGAGTCTGGGTGTCCTCGTCGATTCACAGCTCCGCTTAAATGCCCAGGTGGTGGCTGTGGCAAAGAGTGCATTTTGCAAGCTACATCTGGTTCGTTATCTTCAACCCTATGTAAGAACATAAGAAGTGCCCTACTGGGTCAGACCAATGGTCCATCGAACCCAGCATCATGTCTTGGACAGTGGCCAATAATGGGGACCTGGGAGAAGCACCCAACAGGTCACCATGCTATCCATTCCCTGTGGTTCATCCTCAGGCTCCCGACAGTAAACAGTTTTGTTCCCCAATCCTATCGGGCTAATAGCTGTTAATGGAACTATCCTCCAGAAACTTGTCCAAACCTCTTTTAAACTCAGCGATACTGCTGGCCTTGACCACCTCCTCTGGCAGTAAATTCCACAACCTAATTGTACGCTAAGTGAAAAAAATACTTTCTTTTGTCTGTTTTCACTCTGCCACCTGTGAGTTTCATGGAGTGTCCCCTAGTTCTAGTACTAGTTGAGAGGGTAAATAACCATTCCCTGTTTACAAGTTCCACACCACTCATGATTTTATAGACCTCTATCAT
>QEPC01006384.1:4221960-4242199 GCA_003113815.1 Sphenodon punctatus
GGGGGGTATTAAGTTCGGTTTGGAGATAGTTTGGGGAATTCAAAAAACTAGTAACCAAAACTTTCATTTTTTTTCAAGTAGTCAGACGGTATACGGGCATCAATTTGGATACCTGGAAATGCAGGGATTACCCATGGATACCAAACCAGATACCGATTTCAGTTCAAGACTGGGGATTAATCCTTTGAGTGCTTAAAATTGCATCCATATCTCCCCACACACCTTTCAAATGAAGAATAAGTTAAAGTGGAGCCACAGCAAAAGTATTTTGGTCACATTTTAAAAATGCAAAACACTATGGGCATTTTTACACACACCTAAAGTTCCAGATTTTTCAATCTTCTGGGTTTACAAGTCCACAAGTAAGTTCCGGATTCATGTTTCACACACACACTGCCCTGAGGCAGTTCCTGGATGCATTCTTCACACACACAATGCCCTGAGGCCTAAAGTAGCTGCAGCTGTAGACGTGAGGGGCTACCATGGAAACCAAGTGGCCACAGCTGCCTAGTTCTATGCAAAAGTTCAAAGAGCCAGATGTTTAAGATCTGGGTGAGTGATTTAGACACAGAGAAAGTTCAGGATGTAACAGCAAACATGCAGGAGAAATGTGTGTGTAAAAACACTGTATCTGTTTGTGTATAAAAGCAAGCAAGAGCTTGCCAAAGACCAGGCTGCCAATAGGAGAGAAACCATGCCATTTTGGCTGGCTTCAGAATATCCCTACATGCCTCCACCATTTGTGCTGAGTTGCTCAAAACTGGTGGTTGGTGGAAAAAACAAAACGGACTCTTCTCTCACTAACTCCAGTATAGCTTTCAAAGAGAAATCCAAAGCAGGTTTTTTCCTCCCCAACTGACTAATGTTAGACAAAAGGCATCACTGACTTGGCTAGACGTACAGTCTTGAAGTGCACAAACAACAGCAGGATCTTTCCAAAGAGTTGCTAAAATAAATACTCCTCAGAGTTTGGATTTACAAGTAGGACCTTGCAAGGATCAAAAGGAAATATTCCATCCGGAGGACCACGCTGATACGCAGTAGTAGGATAAAAGATGCAGTTCCTTTTTTGTGGCTATTTTTACATTGTATTGAATCTGTGAAAAGATTTGTGAAGTTAGACACTCCAGAGACCAGTTTACTTGCAATGGCAAAAATCACTACATCATCTACAACCTTTTTAGTGTCAGGATTATTACGCGCAAGCATGACATTAATTCAAGCATGGGTTTGGAGAAGAACAGCCAAATTTGTCCTCCCCTGACATGCCGCAGCAATAGCTAGCCATGCATGATCTTAATGAGGCAAAATAATATTCTGTAAGCTCTAGAAACTACAGTTTGAACCTTCCAAGGGGAGTGCCTCTACCTCCAGATGATCAATCATGTCACAATATGATCATTTGATGTCATGCAAATGAAGACTCCATCCTTTGGCTGTACAGACAATATTCAGGTGTGCAAAACCCGATTCCTGTCATCCAAAATAAACTGCTAACAAAGTGCCATTTGAGAGCTACAAGTTGAGATTTTTTTAAAGACACTCTATGAAAGGTTTGCAGCTTCTTATGAATTTAATTGACTTTATTCACCGTTTTGTGTGTGTGTATGTGTATACACATATCACTATCTCTGCTATAAGAAGTAACTCAACACAGTTGTGTGATAAAGAATATGTTTGTGTAGGGCTGAATTAGAGCTGAAATAGGGTTGATTTTGAAGTGTTGTGGGTTCCATGTTTTGATTGGAATGGGTCAGTTTGCCTGTTCCAATTGAAAACCAGAACCCACACTATTTCCAACAGCTGGCATCATTTTGTGCATGTACAAATGTTTTTTTAAAATATATATATTTCCGTTCAGGATTCCGAACAGAACATATAGTCTGACTGGAATTCTGATCAAAAAGGCTACAGCTGTTCCATTTTGAAATGTTCCACAAAAACAGAACAGCTGTTCCGAGTCCCCACTCCTAAGTTGAAATTAGTACCATAAAAATGGGCATACTGATGACATTCAACCCAACATAATGGGTTGAACTACTCAAGAACTACTCAAGATACCGATTTACTATTTTCCATCCCTATTTTCCAGTACAGATTTTCCAACTTCTGGTACCATTCTTCTAACTTCCCTCCCTGATTTTCCAACTTCTGGTACCAATCTTCTAACTTCCCTCCCTGATTTTCAGAGTACCGATTTATAGTTTTACTGATCAATAAATTGTCAATCAGTCAGTCGGTAATGGTAATACACGGTATTTTGGGAAATTGGGTGCCCAACTCAGTACTGATCAGCACCCAACAGACTCCTCGAAAATGCATGTATTATCCATGGGAAGCAAATGCTCTACCCATTTCAGGTCGGAACATAAAAGAACATCATGCCCCACAAATGTTCACTGCTTGCAGTGCAGCTGATCATGAAAATATACCTGTGCACAGAACAGTCTTTTCAACTCAACTTGTAAGTTGGAGCCTTCAGAAATAGGGCAACATTTTCCAAGGTAGCCAGATCCAGCCGAATTTTGGCTGTTGCCCAAGCAAAATGACTCATTTTGAATTATCTCAGGAGACTAGTCCAAAATGTCACACCGTTCCTAAGGTCCAGGCAAAGGCGAACTCCCACTTGTGAAATCGGGCCTCCTATTTCAAAATTAAGACCTGCATACTGAAAACAGATCACGGGTGTATTGTCCAAACTTTCTCAGTCCAGATTAGAGCTGAAAGAGGGTAACCTGTCAGTTTCCAGTAACCAAATCGACCCGGTAATGATCAATTACTATTCATTAATCTGTACCTGATTACGACACAATCAGGTACCCAATGTCCATAAATGTTGACTTCCAGTTCCAGGATATCGACTTCCGGCACCATTTTATTTTTTTTACATTTTTGTCGATATATCAACTCCCAACATCGATTGATTAGGTTTCCATCAAGTTTCGACAATTTTTCAACAACTTCTGGTCCCAGAAAACTTCCTGTTCCAATTCTTATTTATGGGGTTTCCATCCCAGAAAATAATTTTCTGGACACAGAAAGTCAATTTCCAGTCCTGGTAAACTACTTCTGGACTGTTTTTTAAAAGTTTCTTGCCAATTTTTTGGTCTCCCAACTTGATATACCAAATGGTATACTAATATACCAATTGGGAATTGGTAAATCAAAAAATTAGTACTGTAAGTACCCAATTTTTCAGGTTTCTGGGTACCCAATCGATACCCAGGTAACCCGAAAATACAGTTATTACCAATAGGTACTAAACTTAGTAACCATTTCTGCTTAGTCCTGACTTGTGTAATATTACATATAGACACACACATACACACCCACACATGCACACACTTTGGCCCTTTTCACACAGACACTCTAACACTAATAAAATGGGTATTACATTTTATTATACATGTTGCAGGGCACCCATAGAGCACACCTGCAGCCCTGCAGCATGTATAATAAAATGTAACACCCATTTTATCAGTGTTAGAGTGTCAGTGTCCATTTTTACACAGATGCCACCCACTCATCTCCACCCATCGGATGGGTGGGAGACCATCCGTGTGAACTGCTCTGAGTGGGTGTGCGTGCTCCCATGACCCACCCATCTCCACCCACGGAGCATCTGGGAAGGAGCCGGCATGCTCCATGGGTGGAGATGGGTGTTGAACACCCAGCCACCCAGGCGAACGGCAAAGCACACTCAGCTATGAGAAGGGTCTGCCAAAACCAGTGAGACACGGCTAGAGAGGCACCACAGGAGGCCGCAAACAGACACACCCATCGGGAGATATGCTGAATGCCCGGCCAGGCGTCCTTAAAGGAGAAGCAAGCGAGGACATGGATGCACAGGCTCCCAACACATCTGGCAGAAAAGCCACTGACAAGAGGAAGGGAACCAGCACCACACAATGTGCAGGAAGGGGCAGGGTAAGTTGGGGGGGGCAGGCTGCACAGGGGAGGGGGGTCCAGGCCACTGGTGTCGGGGAGGAGGAGCCTACTGACAGCTCTCCCATTCCGACACAGGGCAGAGGACGCAATGCAGCGCCGGCTGTATCCCCACCCCAAACAACAGCTACGCGGCCCAGGGAGGAGAGCACCTTCAACAGCAAGGGGGAACCCCCCCACACGGGGAGGGCAGAGGGCACAGACAAGCCACAAGCACATGCTGGGGTACTGCTGGGCAGACCACTGCCAGCTCCACTCCCCCACCCCCCAACAGGAGACCACCCAAACCCTGGAGCACAGCGCCACCGGAGAGACAGCTGAGGAGGGCCTCTGTGGCAGTCAGGTAAAACAGCGGGAACCCCCGGGGGGATGGGGAGGGCAAGGAACACCAAACAGCACCAACGGGTACAGCAGGACAACAGCTCACCCAGATGTATTCCCCCCACAGGAGAGTACCTGCTCCACTGCCACCACAGCCACCGGGCAAGTCCCACACAGCAAGGCTAGATGCCCCCACCACCACAGGCGGACCCCAAAAGGGGAACCTCTGGACCAGGGAAGAGAACCTGGACTTTATATGTCTGTGGGGGGCCAAAAAGGTCCAGACAGACCTGGTGTGCTGCTTCAAGACAGAACGTGTCTCTGAAGCCATCGCCCACTGGAAATGCAGCGCATGGGGTATAATAGGGATGGGGCCCAGTGCATGCAGCAGGCAAAGCACTTGAGGTCTGGATACAAAAATATCCAGGACAACAACCTCAAGTCCGGCCGTGCCATGTGCACACAAGAGTTTGCTGAGGAGCTGGGTTGCTTCCTCTATGTGGACAGGGAAATCGTGGCCTCCCACAGACACGGCTCGGCCTTCACCAGGGGCAGAAAGAGGGCAAAAACAACACCCCCCTGCCCGAACCCCCTGAGTAGGGGGAGCCCGCTGCCCCTGGTGAGGCCATCCAGGAAGTGGAACTTTTAGTTCTCTGCCAGTTGGGCTACTATGTGCCTACGAGCCCTGTTCTCCTTGGAGATACACCTGGAGGTCTCACCCTGCACATTTATTTTATTTATTTTTTATTTTATAAATTTATACCCCGCCCCTCCTGAAAAAGTAGCCCGGGGCGGCTTCCAAGAATAAAAAATACAATAAAATACAATAAAATACAATTTAAAATCATCCATAACAATATAAATTATTAAAACAGGGCTAATAAAACATTATAAATAATAGATCAGGTGGGGGAGCTAAAAAAAAACCTCACCCCACCCTCCCACCCTCCCCAAAGGCCTGGGCAAACAGCCAGGTTTTACAGCTTCGCCAGAATGTCAACAGACTGGGGGCCAGGCGAGCTTCCTCCAGAAGGGAGTTCCAAAGGCGTGGCAAGGCAAGGCAAGGCACGGCCAACAAGAATGCCCTCTGCATTGTGGCCCCCCTGTTTCACACGGGGGACCTCCAAGAAGGCACCCCCGGCAGACCGAAGGAGCCACATGCTGGTACAGGGGCACAGGGCTAGTTCTCTGTCACTGAGGGGGATCGTGCAAGGCAGCCCCATGAGTCTCACAAATATTGTGATGTATACAGGCCTCCAGGACGAGGATGGGGGTGTGCTGGAGGTCAAACTGGCTCCAGTTAAGCAAGATGCGCCACCTCATTTTGAGCAGGCCAAAGGCCCTCTCAACCACACACCTTGCAGGGGTCAGGCACTCATTGAAGAGCACCCAGTTAGGGTTGAGGGCCATGGAATATGCCCTCATTAGCCATGGGGTCAGTGGGTAGGTGGGATCCCCAATAATAACCGGAACCATTGACACTCCCTCGATAACCCTAAACAGGTTTGGGGCTATCTCCCCATCGAACATCCTGACATAGAAGGGGAAGGAGTGCAGGATCCAATCCCTGAGGGGCCCGTGTACACATCTGTGAAGAGACAATGGTGGTCCACGACAGCCTGCAGCAGGTTCACAGAGAATACGCACTTCCTGCTGAGGTAGTTAATCTTGCTGTGGGGACGGTGGAATATTGGCATGTGCGTGCTGTCTATAGTGCCTATGCAATGAGGGAAGCCCATGGCCTCGAAGCCCTGGATCACCACCACCGGGTCTCGTAGCTGGATGACCCACTCAAGGAGCAGCTCGACAATGTGGTCACAGCCACCATGCAGGGCCCTGTTAACGGTTGAGGCCCCCACACCAAACTGATGAGCAATGCTCCAGCAGGAATCAGGGTTGACCAGGCTCCACACCACCATCGCCACCCGCATCCCAGAAGGCACTGGGTTCCACAGGTTGGTTATCCACCTCCAGAGGTGGGGGGTAAGGATCTCAGCAATGCAGCTCAGCAGGGACCAGGTCATCCTGAAGTGGTCCGTCCATTCCTCATCGGTCCAGGTCACCAGTATGGTCTCCCACCAGTCATTACTCTGTGACTGCATCCAACCCAGCTGCCGTGTGGGTAGGGTCACCTGATGGCCATAGATGTTTAGGGGCAACCTGGAGAGGAGGCAGATGTGATGCGATGCTGCTGTCCACGCTATCGTTAGACGTCTGGCCTGCACCCTCCTCGCCTATCGCACCATTGCCACTCAGTGCAGGTCAGTCGCACATCTGCAGCAGGGCCCATGGGTATACCAGCAGCAGGCTGGGAGTAGGATGGTGGCCCACCACTCATATACCTGCTCTAGGAGGTTGAAGCCTGCCACCAGGATGGTGAGGAGGGCAGCTGGCACCTGTTGGATACCTACAACGGGCATTGTGTTCCTACCACTGTGACCACTCCACGTGCACCAACCACCACATCAGCCCCCAACCAGCCAACACACCCTGTGATCATACCCTGACCCAACAACCCACCTGGTGCTTGCACCCCTCGCACGCACCCTCGCTCGTCCATGTTGTAACGTCACCTCAGGAACCAAGGCAAATGCCTAGCAATTTTTTTAATTCCCTTCCCACCCCCCTACACACACTTCTCTGGACTCTTCACATTTTAACAGCCTCACACTGCAGTCGAGCTAGAGTCGGAAAAGTTTAATATCATTTCAAAGAAGCAATCCAATAAAACTTGACATTATTAATATGATGTCAAGGGATTTCCCCTCCCCCCCAACTGCTTAGGGTAAAACAATGTGTCCCATTAAACACAGCTCCTTGCACTGCAAAATATTAAGTGACTTTTCAACGACTACCAGCTGGAACTATTAGTTTTTCTTCATAACCACTGAGGCGCCTGATCCTAAGAGGGTGGTTGAGAACCTTTTATGAAGATGTTTGCTGAGCTTTTGCAATCAGAAAGGCTTTTAGGCTCCGTACAGATCCCACTCTAACTGGAGCTGCCTAGGAAAATATGAATATCAATTATTGAAGCCTTTTTAAATACGATGTGCATTTTCTCTCTCCCCTAACACACTTTCTCCACCAGGACTGCGATAGTTCACCTCTGGGATCTATAAACCAAGGCAACCCTCTCTCTCTCTCTGCCCACCCCTCAGATCCTTTTGGGACCAGCAAAGGCAGAGGAGGGTGGAATGTGCTTCGATATGGATTTTGCTGGTTACTACAGGGCTGATGCGTGTGCTAGTTTGGGATGTGAGTGTTGCTTGAAGCTGCTGTCAGAATCAGGCCATGGCGTTGGATACTGACTGGGCAGTCGTACTCACCTGTGGGTGTTGGTTTTTTGTATTTCTTGATCTTCCAGCTCCCTCCTCCCCCGCTCACTTGAAGTCTGGCAGTGAAGGGGCGATACAAGAGATACAACCTATCTTGGGGTTGTAATTGGCAAGTTCTTAAAGAAGCATCATAGGTGCTAGAATCCTGGCATTCCCCATAAAAGAGACGCTGAAAACACTGAATTTCTGTGGGAAAGTTTTATATTTCGAGAATTGTTTTTCTCTCAGTTTGAGGTCAAAAGTCAAAATCAGAGCCAGCCTTAGAATTTTCAGGACCCAGGGGAAAAGATAAAATGCGGGTCCCCTGGTTTCCCACAGCCCATTGGGTGCACCTTTCAGGGAGTCTGAAAGGTGGTCGTACTGGAAGGGAGTGGGGACCACACATTTATGCCCTGGTGAAAACAGGTAGAGAAAAGAGTGCGACAAGACGGAGGTGTTGCTTGTGGGAAGGGCCGAGGAAGTGGACGCACCTGTCATTGGTGGGGTGCACCCTGCCTTGGTCCCTCAGGTTCACAGTCTGGGTGTTCGCCTCGACTCGCCGCTCCGCATGGATGTCCAGGTGGCGGCTGTGGTGAGGAGAGCATTTTGTAAATTACGTCTGGTGCGATGGTAACGGCCTTAGATCTCAGACTGTGACCTGGCCACCATCATCCATGCCCCTTCATCACCTCGAGGCTTGATTACACTAATGCGCTCTATGTGGGTCTACCCCTGGTGATGGCTTGGAGGCTCCAGCCGGCGCAGAATGCAGCTTCCCACCTCCTTATGCCAACAGGCCACTGGGAGCACATAACTGCTGCTCCGTTCGCTGCACTGGCTGCCTATAGCCTCCCGGCCCGATTCAATCCTGTCTCAGACAGTGGACATTCTTGGTTTCTTGGGAGAAGTACCCAGCAAGTCACTGTAGTAGGGCAGTGTCTGCAACCCCTCTGGCCTCTTAAGGGAGCTAGCACCAGCAATGGAGTGAAGGTGCTACTGGAAGCACAAGTGCTGAGGGGAAACAGGATCACATCCGATTGCCTCCCACCTGGGTTTGGGTGTGGCCCAGGGCCTGAAGTCTGAGCAGGGAGCTCAGTGTGAGAGAGATTCTGGGGAGAAATTGGGGGCTACAGACAGGGATTGCATGAACTCTGGATCCAGGCGAGCCTGTCTCGTAGAATAGTCCCTGAACAGAAGGCATCGCTGGCTACAGGAAGGACAGACCCTGGCCAGCAGAGCTGTGAGTACAGCAGAGCGGCAGAGGATGGACATTGTGGGTATGAGATAAATAAAGAGACTTGAGCTTGGAGACTCCCCACAGAGCGTGACCTTGGGGCCTGGATCCTGCCACTACATAGCCAGGAACTCCTGGTCCTGCTACAGTTACAATGGAGTGATCCATTCTCTGGTATTTACTTCTAGGCCTGACAGTCAAAGATTACGTTCCCTGACCAGCTTGACTAATAGACATTTATCAACATTTCTATTCACTCAGAATCCATCCGATTCATTTTTGAAACCAGCGATGCTATTGGCATTCACAGCGTCCCGTGTGAATGCATTCCACCGGTTACTCTGTACATTGAGTGAAAACATACTTCCCTTTATTTTCTTTGTTCTTTTCTGTTGGTTATAAGAAATGTTCTTCCTAGCCCTTTCCGGGAACCCGTCCCCGAGCAAATCGCACATGCAGTCTCCAGTTCCCAATCCAGAGAATCAGGGTGTCGCTCTGCCGTGTCAGGGGAGCTGAGAGAGAAAGAATTAATGTGTGTTCAGCTCCTTAGCATAACAAAGGCTGCTAAGTGGGAAGCTTAACTTTGTGGGGAAGAAAAGGATCTGGCTTTGAGGGCGCTTGTCGAGAGATTTCTTTCTTTAAGCCGGCATTGCCCTGTGCCAGGCTGCATCTCTGAATCAGGGTACCCAGCTCCCAAAGCTGCAAGACACGTTTATCTCTCTGTGCAGTTGCTTTTCCGACCCTCCTGGGAGAGTAGGGAGTTTTCAGCAGTAGCTCTGTGGGAGTGACTTTACCTAGTCCTTGTGATTATCTAGTTTGGTCTCCTGTCAGGAAGGCCCTGAGCAGTTTTGCAGCATCTTTGGGATCAGCTCCGGGAGGTGAGGTGAGGTGTCTGTCCCCATTGCTCCGAGTGTGTTTGAATTCCTAGGCCCTCTGTTTCCTCACCCAGCTCCCTTGTCTATCTCGTTTACTCTGAGGCAGGAAATCGGATGTTTTTCTTAGGTGAAATGTGACAAAACGTTCAGAGATTAAGACTGTCTGAGAAACCAAGCCATTTGGTGACCCTAATACTTAAGACTGCCTCCTGACGAGAGAGCAGCTTGTGCTTTTGCGGGTTGCAGGCATGGAGAAAAGCTTCTCTCCTCACAGTTGAGCTTTGGAAGGGCTGACTCCAACTCAGCCGTGCCCCACGCACAGTGGAGAAGACCCTCCCTATAGACTAATTCTCACTTTCTCCTGTCAAGACACCTATTTAGAGGTCTGTGGCCCACCCTGGACGCAGTAGGAACTGTACTGGAGGTGAAACAAATAACGTATTTGTATTTACTGTACAAAAATCCTTAAAAAAACAAACAAACTAGACTGGTTCGAATAAGCCATTCCAATTTTGCAGGCTCCCCCATGAAATCTGAACAGCTTATTAATATTTCAGTCAGAATTCTGGCCACTGCTGTACAACAAGATGACGGCCACCATTTTGTTACATGGCGGTGGTCCTTTTGCACGTACGCAGAAGCCCGGCAGCCATTTTACTCATGTGCCAAATTGTTTTCTGTTTATTTCATTTGGTCCGATTGGACCAAATGAAACACTCAGTTCAACCTTCATCGTAACTGGCCAAAATGTACCCATTCAGCCTTAACAAAATCTCAGGTTAAGTCACACCCACGCTGCAGGGGAAGGCAAAACCAACAACCAACCCCTCAGATTGGACTGCCAATCTGCCCTTATGGAAAATTCCTTCTTGACCCCAACTAGGGCAATCCGTTAAACCTTGAGCATGCATGCAGTTCCTGCCAGCCAAACACCTGATATATAATTATAATACCATATCCATCGGAATACCCCATCGGCCTCAGCTGAACACAACTCTGATGCTTCTGGAACAAAGGGCAGGGGGGGATGTGTCCTTGGGGGGAGGGATTCCTCCTGTAACATTGAATTGAAAACTCCTCACAAGTTTATTTATTTATTTATTTATTTATAAATATTTGTTAGCCGCCCCTCATGCCTACAGCATCTTGGGGCGGCTTCCAGCATAAAAACACACAATAAAATTCATTAAAACAATGTTTTAAAAATACAACCCCCCTCAACATAAAAACTCTTAAAATCCCCCCCTACCTCACCCTCCCACCCTCCCCTCTGAAGGCCTGGTTGAACAGCCAGGTCTTGCAGGCTCGCCGAAACACCAACAGACCTGGGGCCAGATGGGCTTCCTCTGGGAGGGAATTCCAGAGCCTCGGCCCGGCCACCGAGAACGCCCTCTCCATTGTGGCCCCCCGCTTTACACTAGGGACCTCCAAAAAGGCACCCCCGGTGGAACGGAGGCATTGCTCTGAGGCGCGGCGGGCGAGGCGGTCCCCAAGGTATGAGGGGCCCAAACTGTCTAGGGCTTTATAGATCAACACTAGCACCTTGAATCAGGCTCGGTGCGCTATAGGCAGCCAGTGCAGAGTGCGGAGCACTGGTGTTATCTGCTCCCATCGCCTCGTCCCCATAAGGAGACGGGCAGCCGCATTCTGCACCAGCTGCAGCCTCTGAACCAGAAACAAGGGAAGCCCCATGTAGTGCGTTGCAGTAGTCTAGCCTTGAGGTGATGAAGGCATGAATGAGGGTGGCCAGGTCGGGCCTGGAAATGTATGGCTGGAGCCTCCGTACCAGATACAGCTGGCGGAAGGCAGCCTTAGCCACCATCTCTACCTGCCGATCCAGCCGGAGTCCCGAGTCCAACACCACCCCCAGATTCTGAACCTGCTGGGCTACTGGAGGGCGGACCCCCCCTACCAGGGGAGCCAGTACCTCCCTTGCCCTATCCACCACCATCACCTCTGTCTGATCAGGATTGAGCTTCAGTCTGCTCTGCCGCATCCAATCTGCCACGGCCTCCAAACATTGGGAAAGTAATGAGACAGCAGGATCTGGGTCAGTTGAAAATGAGAGGTACAGCTGAGTATCAGCATATTGGTGACATCGCACCCCGAACCCTCTCACGATCTCCCCCCAAGGGCTGCATATACACATTAAATAATAGCGGAGACAAGATCGAACCCTGCGGAATGCCACAGGTCAAGGCCTGGGGGCTCGATGTTTCAGCCCCCAGCACCACCCGCTGGCTTCTCCCCGAGAGGAATGATCGGAACCACCTTAGAACAGTCCCGTCCAGACCCTCCAGGTCTCGCACTCGTCTCAGCAGCAGCCCATGGTCCACGGTGTCAAATGTGCCCGAGAGATCTAGCAGGATCAAGAATGTTGAACATCCTGTGTCCATCTTCTGGCGGAGATCATTCACCAAGGCCACCAACGCCATCTCAGTACCGTAGCCGGGGCAGAACCCAGATTGAAAAGGGTCCAGGAAATCGATGCTGTCCAAATGCACCTGGAGCTGCAGTGCCACCGCCCGTTCAATAACCTTCCCTAAAAAGGGAAGATTAGAGACGGCTCGGTAGCTGGCGAGTGCGTCCACATCCAAAGATGGCGCACCAGGGGGTGCACCACAGCCTCCTTGAGACTGGGTGACAATCTCCCCTGCTGAAGGGACACGTTCACTACCCTCGCCAGCACCGTCCCCAAAGTCTCCCTGGAGGCTTTCACCAACCAGGACGGGCACAGATCTAGTTCACAACTAGTGGCTCTAACAGACCCCAGGACATTCCCAGAAAGATTGACCAGTTTGTGCTTCAAACTGTTTTAAACTGAGCCCCCACCACCTCTTCTGAGTGAAGCTTGGGGGGGGGGGGGGCTGGGGATGGTGGTATTTGTCCTCCTTTTTATGTTGTTTTAACTGATGTTTTTAGCATGTGTAAGCTGCCCCGAGCTGCCTGTGGGGTAGAAAGTCTTTTAAATAAATAAATAATACACTTTAGGGATCCCTCGCCACCAAACCACACCCCTGTAACACCCCCTCTGCCAAACCATGTCCCTTTCACCAAGCCACTCCCTCTCCAAGGGCATTTTCAGACAAGACACTCTCCACCCACTATACATGTTGCAGGGTTGCCATGTTGTCCTAGGGGTGCCCTGTAACATGTATAGCCGGTGGGTGGGGAGTGTCTTGCCTGAAAATGCCCCAAGAAGCCAGGCTCTCTCTGCCAAGCCACACATTCACAAAGGCTGTTAGACAATGTGCAGCTTGACAGTTTTTTTCAAGATTATAAATGAATCTCAGGCGAGACGTTTGTTAGTGTGATGGGTGTGTCTAGTATTTTCTGGCACACAGGCGGCAGTTCCATCCTGGGTTGGATGCTTGAGACAGGAATCTTGAGCTCCTCGGCTCTGTCCATGTCTCATCCTTTGGCATTTACAAACAGGATATGGTTGGGGCTTTTTTCTCCCTGGAATGATTTCTCCCTGTTGCTTAATGAAATTGTCTCTTCTTTCCACTTTTTGTCTGTTCGGGCTAGCGTGAAGCTGCACCTTTGGCAGCCTCCCTGGAGACAGGTGGCCAGTCTCCGCCGGGCCGTGAGATGCAATGGTGGCGCTCAAGGACTCCAAGCGAGGCTTTGCTTTCCCCTCCAGATCCTGTCGCCAAGAACAGCCTGGCTTCCTTCGTGCCAGGATGGGAGGAGTCAATCTTTGTACAGTCTCTCTTCCCGCTGCACAGCTTTCCTTCACCTCCTTCCTTTTGAAGTCTTAATCAAGTCGCTGATAAGAGAACTGGTCCATGAAAAGGACAGGTATCTTGACAAGATGTAGGGAGGCTTACGGTAGCACGTGCATCAGATCGCCGCAGATCAACATTTCTCACATGAGAGGGAGAGACAAAAATGAGAGAAAGCTAGAGAGAGACAGATCTTGTACCCTTAAGCCTCTGCCACTGCAGTTCAAAAGACCAATCTTTACAGAAAATAAATTTAAAGGAGAATTTTTGATGTATATTATAGTCTCCTGTGGTCGACAAGAGTGCTGCTAGCAGTATATGGAGCCATGGAACGCCAGACTGGGATTACTTAAAAGTGTCTGTAGTTCTTTGATTAACCAGTGTGTATTTTATTTTTTTAATATGACACAATCACAGACTGGCAGTGATAATATCATGCCATTATTGTTCAATGGATGAATTTCTCTTCTTTCCTGCACTGTGGAACTGGTTTTCTACTTTAAAGGAATAATAAGGGGTATAACTTCTTCTTTAAAAAATGATTGTTGACTGCCTATTACAAGCATGATTTAAAAGCTGGCTCCATGCAGTTGGTGGACGCCGTTGGCATGACGCCGAGGTTCTGCGGCCTTTGTCCTTTCTCAACCAGCCTGCTCCTTGGCAGCCCACGCTGTCCAGTGAGTAGGGTGCTGCATAAAACGTCAACAAGACACTTTTGCTAGTGACGTTGGGCAGATGATTCCCTGCATCTGATCCCCCACCGATGGCTCTCTGTCGGCAGCACCGTTAAAGGAGTGATTAGGGGTGATCCTCCCAGACTTTCAAGGTGAAGAGATGGCCACCCTCCTCCACTTTATTTTTGGGAAAACCTGCGAGAGAATATAATACCTTGCCATGACCAGGAGGCTTGATTACTGTAACTCCAACCACCGAGCCAGGATTCTCTCTTGCTTGCATCTTGTTCAGAATGTGGTGGGGTGACTGTTTACTGGTTTGAGCCGCCATGATCACAGTAAGCCCACCTGCGGTTTCTCCATTGACTGCCTGTCAGATAGAATTTAGAATTGTGCTGCTGGGTTTTAGGTCTCTGAATAGTATCGGCCATGACTATGGCCCTTTTTAAAGGGACCGCGGTAGGTGGGGGGATTGGTGTGCGGCCGCGGTGGGTGGAGGTGGGTGTTGCCCATTCCCATGGGCACACATCCATCTCCACCCACAGAGCATCGTGCATTGGAGCCCATTGCTCCATGGGTGGGTGATGCGTGCAGGTGGGTGTAGCGCGGGAGCGTGCACGCACCCCCTCCCATCCCCCGTGGCTTTCACACGGGCACCTCCTCCGTGGAGATGGGTGGAGGCATCTTGTGTGAAAAAGGCCAATATTTGGGTAAAAATGCACGTGACGGCAGACCCAACCCTGGGTGGAAATCCATGGCAGACATGATCTATGCCATGTCAAGGCACCGAACATACGTGCCTGCAACTGGGCTGCTGTTTCACAACATGTACAGTCCGGGGAGAATGAAGGCTGCAGCAGAGATGTGAATAGACGGTGCCCCCTTCCCCCGTGCTGATCCCAGCACTCCGCCCTGCCATTTATTTATTTATTTATTTATTTATTTATTTATAACCCACCCATCCTGCCACAGGCAGCTCTGGGTGGTGCACAACATAAAACATTAACATTAGAACATTAACATTTATAGAAATTTTAAAATAAACAACAGGGAGGTATAAAAAATCCCCAACCACCCAATATCCTAACCCATTCCCCCCACCCTACCCAGCCTCCCCACCGAAAGCCAGACGAAACAGCCACGTCTTACAACAGTGTCAAAACGAGGGGAGATCCAGGGCCAGACGGGTCTCCATTAGCAGGGAGTTCCACAGCTGTGGGGCGGCCCCTGAGAAGGTCCTCTTCATAGTGGACCCACGGCAGACTCGGGGGACCTCCAGGAGAGCACCCCCTGATGACTGCAGGAGGTGATCCAGAACCCGGGGAGTGAGCCGTTTAGGGCTTTATAGGCAACACCTTGAATTGGGCCCGGAAGACTATAGGCAGCCAGTACAGAGCCCGAAGAACCGGTGTAATATGTTCCCGGTGGCCCAATCCCACCAGGAGATGGGCCACAGCATTCTGCACCAGCTGCAGTCTCCGTACCATCACCAAAGGTAGCCCCACGAGCGCGTTACAGTAGTCAAGCCTAGAGGTGATGAAGGCATGGATGACAGTGGCCAGGTCAGATTCCGAACCATACGGCCAAAGCAGATGCACCAGATGTAATTGGCGGAAGGCACTCCTTGCTACAGCCTCCACCTGAGCATCCAAGCAGAGTTGCAAGTCAAGGAGCACCCACAGACTCCGTACCTGGGGAATCAGCTGAGGGCAGACCCCATCAATGATGGGGGCCATCACCCCCACTGCCTTACCTACCAGCATCACCTCTGCCTTGTCGGGATTCAGCATCAGTCAGTTTGCCCTCATCCAATTCCCCACAGCTTCAAGGCACCCGTTAAGCACCAAGACTGCCGGGCCTGGGTCTAATGAAAAGGAGAGGTAGAGCTGGGTATCATCAGCCTATTGATGACACCACATGCCAAACCTCCTGATCACCTTGCTAAGAGGCTGCATAGACACATTGAACAGGAGAGGGGACAGAACCAAACTCTGCACGACTCCACACAAGAGGTCTCGGTGTGATGAAAAATAATCACCGAGTACCACTCGCTGAGTTCTTCCAGCCAGGAAAGAGCGGAACCAATCAAGAACCGTACCGCCCACCCCTGCACCATCCCGCAGACACGTCACCAACATCTCATGATCAACTGTATCAAACGCCGCCAACAGATCTAATAGAATCAACAGGGCTGAACGTCCCTGATCTAATTCTTGGCGAAGATCGTCAACCAACGCCACAAGTGCAGTCTTGGTGCCATATCCCTGGCGAAACCATGACTGCAAGGGATCAAGAAAACCAACATGATCCAGATGCTCCTGCAACTGCCGGGTCACCACCTGCTCAATAACCTTCCCTAAAAAGGGGAGGTTAGAGACTGGCTGATAGCTGGCAAGGGAGTCAACATCAAGTGAAGGTTTCTTGAGCAGAGGCCATACCACCACCTCCTTGAGGCAGCCTGACACCTCCTTGAGGCAGGTGGTCAATGCCTAAGGGAGGCATTGACCACCCGCGCCAGCAACGGCCCCATCGTCTCCCGGCAGGCCTTAACCAACAAGGACGGGCAAGGGTCCAGTTCACAACAGGTGGCCCTGACAGCCCCAAGAACATCCTCCGCATCAGCAGGGGTTATCAACTGAAACTGATCCCACAAACAAGGGCAAGGCAGTGCCTCCATAACCTCCAATTGCCCTACTACAGAAAATGCAGCATCAAAACCATGGTGAATCTGAGCGATTCTGTCCTCAAAATAATCCACAAACAAGTCACAGCAGGCACTAGATGACTCCATTCCAAGGCGGAGGGAGGCTGGACTGACCAGCCCGCGCACCACCTGGAACAACCCATCCCCTGGCATGACAGGCAGTCATGGTGAGCAATTACAGCCAGTCACAGTAGCCAAGCATGGTGGGCCCCAATCCAGACCAAGTCATGGTGGGCCACAAAACATACGTGATAGTCCTCTGTAGCCCACTTTGGCCTGGTTGGTTGGTCCTTAACCTGGGCTGTGACTTCAGGAGTTTCCCAAGATCAGAGCCTGTGCTAACTGTTGAATGGCCTGAGGCTATCCCGGGCCAACATCTGGAGGCGCCTGCACATAGGTGAGGTCAAAGCCCGATCGTGCCAGAGGGGTCCGCTGTCACGTCATTTGAGATCTGTTCCTGGGACCTCCCAATGAGGAGGACTCAGAAACCACCCACTGTTTGGGGATCTCGTTATCGTGTCTTCAATCAGAGGACCATCAAGTTTTACTGTGACAGGCCCCTCACTGTGGAACTCGCTCCCCTCCAGATTTTCATCTCTCAGTTCCTCACCTTCAAAAAGCAACGGAAGATTTTTGTGTTCTCTGGGCGCTTTTAGAGGATTCAGTGGTGCCTCCCCTTAATACATCTTTTCCTCCCTCTTTACCTTCCGCTTTTGACCTGTTTTAAATTATTTTAATATGGATTTTGGGTGGGTTTATTGTGTATGGTTTTTGTATGAGTGGCGGGGGCACAATACAAATAATATTATTATAGTATTATTTTGGCATCCTAATGAAAAAGGAAGTTTATTTACTTCCTGTGGATACTCGCCCAGCATGTGGGCACTCCAAAGGATACTACCCTTCCTCTACTTACCTTGGTGCTGGAAGGACACCTTTGTACAGTGTCAAGGTGGCGCCAATTCCCCCTGTTGCAGCCAGGATCTAGCCCAGTCAGTCGACACATGTTGCTCCATAGTGAACTCTTCAGACAGAAAAGTCCTAGGTGTGGTTGTAATACTAAATACTGTTCTAACAATCATTATAGCTCTGGATTCTTACAGCTCACTGTCTATCCAAAAGAGGACAGAGCCCAGGGGGAGCCCAGTGGTTAAGCGGGAAGCTATCCTTAGCTGACCTTATTGGGGCAGAACATTTTATTATTCGACCCTTTCCGTGACATCTCCTGCACGACATCACACCGACGGTCCGATCAATTTCGAATGTCCATTCAAAAATTCCAAACAAAACCACAAACAAAACCCTGCTGAAGATATGAAATATAAAATTACAAGATCCAGGATAAGAAAGCAACCTAAGCACCTCCTAACAAAGTACCAAAGTGCACAAAATGCCAACTATCTGGAAATAAGTTTAGGGAGAGGGCTATTGCCAGGATTTGTGAAATGAGTGAAAGGTGACTTCGTATCTTATATTTCCATTCCTCACCTGCCATCAGCTGGAAAAATAGTTGGATCCATGATTCCTCCCTCCTCCCATTCCCCCCTCACCCTTGGAAAAATAACCCAGTATTCGTGGCCAGTTCTACAGAACTGCAATTCTTTCTTATTTCATTAATTGCGGTCAATACAATAAATTACACACACACACACACACACACACACACACACAATCTCTGTTTCTGTCCTACAGACTAGAGCCCTATTTAAATTGAATTCCCCTTTGCATTGCACTGGTTGGTATCTTAATTGGTCCACAATGTAAAAGGAAGTCGTAAATGAGTGTTGGGGGTAGGTGTGGAGGCATTTCTCAGCCTACGCTGAAACAATATCTGCCTAAGGACCCTGTCAATCGACCGCCAATAAAAGTACAACCTGCCCCCTCGGGGAATGCCTGGCAAAATAGATAGGCCTTGCAGTGTTGCCTGGAGGTCAGAAAAAGTACGGTCTGTCAAGCCGTTGCTCATAATCTGTCACTGGCTCTGCTATCTCCTGTGCAGAAGAGGCTTGGGGAACATTTTAATTCCAACTCTTGAGTATCGCCCCCCCACCCCCACCTCCCTCCACCATCCGGTCCGGCTGCAATAGACAATGCACAGAGAGCTCGGTGGGTGGGCGCATTAGTAATATGTAATGTGTGCTGATAAACCAGAGCGTGCCAGTCTGCGTGAGAGCTGTCAGACAGGACCCGTGGAGACAGCTAGAGACAACGAGAACTTGGTCTCATTACCAAAAATGGGAGTGAGCTGAATACACAGCGATGGCTTAACTCATTTTAATTTCTGCAGTCCTGCGGTCTCGGTGCTCTCCCAGTGCTTGTCAGCAGCGAGTGACTGGATGAGGTGGAGCAGACCAAAGCTGAACCCAGATAAGATGGAGGTGATGTTGGTGGGTCGGGCAGCGGAGGTGATGGCTCCCCTTGTGGAGGCGATCTGCCCCCCGCCAGCCCAGCAGGTGCAGAGTTGTCAGGTGGCAGCGGTGGCAAAGGGAGCCTTTCACCAATTACATCTTGTGTGGAAGATCCAGCCATATGTTTCAAACTCCGACCTGGCCACCCTCATCCATGCATTCATCACCTCAAGGTTAGATTACTGCAATGCGCTCTATGTGGGGCTGCCCTTGGTGATGACTCAGAAGCTGCAACTGCTGCAGAATGTGGCGGCCCGTCTCCTAATGGGCCGTCAGGAGCACATTACACCAGCGCTCCGGGTTCTGCACTGGCTGCCGGTAGCATTCCGGGCCCAATTCATGGTGCTGGTTTTGGCCTTTAAAGCCCTACACAGTCTGGGCCCTGCTTATCTGAGTGTCCACCTCTCTCCCGGGGCCCTGGAGCGGCCTCTGTGATCTGCCGGGGGCGCCTTCCTGAAGGTCCCCCAGGTGAACCGGGGGCCACGATGGAGAGGGCGTTCTCTGTCATTGTACCGCGGCTGTGAAACTCCCTCCTAGAGGAAGCTCGCCAGGCTCCCAGCCCGTTGGCCTTTTGTCTGGTCTGTAAGACCTGAGTGTTTGTCCGGGCTTTTCGGGGGTGGGGGGGATGGCTGTTTGCCAGTGGCTTTTACTTTTTTTATGATTTCTTTTATATTGCTTAAGTAACCCTTTTGTATATTTATTATATTATTATTATTATTATAAGCTTTTATATAGTGCCAGCTATGTACCTGGCACTTTACAGAGAATAAGATAGACACGGTCCCTGCCTGAGAGCTTGCAATCTAAAGACAGAGGGAGGGGAGACATGGAAGGGGGAACAGAGGGAGAGACAAGGGATGTGGCATTCATGAGGATGCGAGAACTCAGGTACATGTTCTTGGCTTGGTTACAGTACATTGGGAGTTTACAGATAACAGGTGGGGGATAATCCTGGGTGGGGATGATTAGCAGGAGTTAAGAAGGGCGGAGCGGAAGAGATAGGTTTTTTGGAGGGACTTGAAGGTGTGGCGGGTGGGGG
>QEPC01006384.1:4254369-4282443 GCA_003113815.1 Sphenodon punctatus
TAGCTCCCCCCTGTACATAGTGCAGACACACACCGGAGTGGAGTGCCCCAGTAGGGCCCATTCCCCCGTAGCTCCCCCCTGTACATAGTGCAGACACACACTGGAGTGGAGTGCCCCAGTAGGGCCCATTCCCCCGTAGCTCCCCCCTGTACATAGTGCAAACACACACCGGAGTGGAGCGCCCCAGCAGGGTCCATTCCATATTTTACCCCAAGGCCCATTCCCACCTAGCTACACTCCTGTACAGATTGAGTGTTTTTACACACACATTTCTCCTGCATGTTTGCTGTTACATCCTGAACTTTCTGTGTGTCTAAATCACTCACCCAGATCTTAAACATCCGGCTCTTTGAACTTCTGTGTAGAACTTCTCCCAGAACTTTTGTGTGTAAAAGGTTCTCCTGGTAAACTGCTTTTCTCCAGGCAGCTGGGCTCACTTGGTTTCTATGGCAGCCCCTCATGTTTACAGCTGCGGCTACTTTAGACTGCCTCAGGGCAGTGTGTGTGTGACGAATGCATCCAGGAACTGCCTCAGGGCAGAGTGTGTGTGAAAAATGAATCCGGAACTTATTTGTGGACTTGTAAATCCAGAAGATTGAAAAATCTGGAACGTTATGGTGTGTGTAAAAATGCCCATTGTGTACACACATGGAGTGGAGTACCCCAGCAAGGCCCATTCCATCTTCTGCCCCAGGGTCCTTTCCCACCTACCATGTCCCATCGCGGCCTTTGTGGTCGGCTGGGGTTCGCCGTCAGCTTGGGAATCATTTCCCAAAGCTGCAGGAGAGATTTGAGCTGGTTCCCTCCCTCCCTTGCTCTGTGAGGGTGGTGGTCACGACACAGCTGCGAAAACAATGGAGGGGATTGTCTTCTGTTAACTATCGTTTCTTTAACTCTATCAGTTTCCAAAGTGCTTTTCAATCCATATCAAACTTGCCTCCCAGCAATCCCAGGTACCTCCATAATCTGAGAGACAGTGACCTGCCAAAGGTCAGACAGGAAGTGGGATTTGAACCCTGGTCCTCTAGGTTTGAGTCCAACACCTTATCTGCCAGACAAAACTCTCTCTCTGTTCCCCACACTGATGGGGTGACATACCCACTTGGTTCCCCCCCTATTTTGGGAGTTAAGAAACAGGATGCTAGTCCTGTTTGCCCGCTACGTCCTGCCTGGGCCAACATCTACCCAAAAGGGCCACCCAGGCTGGACGGGCGCGTCTATTTCTGCGTCAATCTGGACCATCGTGGGGGGTTGCCATGGCCACCAGCCAGGCTGCCTGTTATTAGCAGCCATGACTGCCTATCAGGTTGGTGGGCGGGGCACCAGCTGCAGCATGGGGCGGGGCCAGCTGGCCAAAAGTCACTTCCCTCCTCCCCAGCGAGGTTAGGCCGGGAAATGTTTATTCCAGTCGTCGACCTGCCCCAGCTTTGTGGGGGGTCCCCCACTCTCCAGGACGTGCAGTCGGAATGCCAGAGGTGTGTGTTCATCACCCATTGTCATGTTCATGCTTTTGCCCGTTGGCATATTGCCGAAAGCAGTTCACTGTTGTCTTGAACTGTCGGTAAGAATTCTATGTTGTCCTGTTCCCTGAACGGCTTGCTGCATGATCTTCCCGTTCTGACTGACTCTATAGGTTCTTTATTTTTTATTTTCTTTCTTTTTCTCTCTTTTTCTTTCTTCCCCCACCCCCCCTCCCATGTCCCCACTTCCAGCCTGAGCCCTCCTGGGGTTGGAATTTAATTCTCTTTCTGCGTATACAAGTTCAGCGCTTGCGGTTGCATTGAGGGTAATTCAATTGCATACAAGTGTTCTTGGCAAGATCAAATTGTATCCAAATCTGGAGAGGCCTGGTGGAAAACTGTCAGCATTAGTCACCCCAGCCTCGTGAGGATTGTGTGTGTTAGCCAGATGTAGTCTGATTGGCCCAGGCTGGAAGCTCATTCCTAGAGAATCAATTAACCGATCATGGGTCTCAGATTCGCAACAGTCACCTGTAGAGTAACAGACCTCAACTGAGAAATGGCAATGCCTCCCCCTTGGCACCCCAAAGCTCTGCCCTCTGACCCTCATGCATGCAGGAAGGTTGCTTCACCTAGTCATCTGATTGCTGAGAAATTCAAAGGGAGCAGCATGGGCACAGTGGACAATGACCTCCTTGATTCTGACTGCCTGTGACCTCTCTACCAGTGTCATGGCCTGTTGCATACTTCTCTGAAATGAAACAAGTTGGTCGTTGTTGGAGACAGGATGCTGGCTGGGAGGGACCATGGGTCGGATCCAGGCGGGCACTTCTTACGTTCTGCCATCGCCTGGATCACGGGACCCAAAATTAAGCAAGGACTGCCCCTGGCATCTCAAACCCACAGTGGATATGTGCTTTATTCCCCACACTACCCACTTTCTTTTACACCCACATCAGTAACCATAATCATTTTTCCCTTGGGATCCTGGTTTTTATAGCTATGTATTTCCAACACAGGAGAGGCAGAGACAGGAAAACCTAGGGTGTTTTAGACATAACGTCAACAGGTGTCTGAATGTGTGTTTCGACCTTCATATGAACACCGGTTTGGCCCTGTGTTCACCATTTGGCGCTGCTTAGACACACCGCCCATCTTGGGGCAAATTGGTGTTTTGCTCACCACCCGTTCTCAGCACGCAGCACTGCTGCCTCGTTCCCCGTGTTATAACTGCTAACGATATCATGAGACACAATGTTGACCACGTGATCAGCCGAAACATGCAAATTGTCCTTGTGATGCAATGGTGTTCGCATCGCGTGTTCAATGGGTGGCCAAACTGGTGTTGGGATTGTTACGGTGCGTACACACAACAGCCAAACATGTGCTTAGGGGTTTTGACACCTGATCTTTGTTATGTCCAAAGACGCCCCTAGTCTCTCGGTGTTGGGCAGTGACGTACAGTGCAGAGAAACATTCCGGCTCATGCTCCTTGCAGACAGTTTTTATGAGCCAGCTGTATCTCGCTGAGCCAGTGGGTGACATTTATTCTGATCCCTTATAAATCCATCTTGGCTTTTCTCTATATATAGATTTCTGAAGCCCACCCACACACATCCCGTCACGTTATGTAGCTTTAGCCAGAGACACAAATCTAATTATCCCCAATGCGGTGGGGAGGAGGGGACAGGAAGGTAGATACATAAAAATTTCATCATCTTACCCTTGTGGAAATCTCGGTGGATGATTTCTGAGCCCCGGAGTCCCTGCTTCCTAGAGAGCAGAGCTCCTTCTTCATAAGCACCGGGCTCTCCAAGCACACTTTGGTTTATCTAGTTTTGCTCCATTCGTCATGCTAAGGGACACACGGAGGGTAGTTTATTACAGCTTTCCCTTTAGCTCTTCAGCAGCAGAGAAGAAATAATGCAATTACGTCTCTGCTCCATATGGTCTCTGAGGCCAACAGGCAGAGCAACCTTCTTGCTTTGTTTGTGTTTTTGCTTACGGTATGACGGTACTCCAGCAGTCCTCACGGGGCTCAGGGTTAAAGCTACAGCCAGTACCCACAAAAATGGGAATACCCCTCAAATGTCCACTACCCGATTGTAGGGTATCTGATGTCCTGGAATATTCTGGAATGTTGACTACTAGTCCCAGAATGTCAACAATTGGTACTAATGTTTCTGTTTCCCATCCTGATTTACCAATTGGTAACCAGAAAACGGAAAAATCAGTACTGTGAATTATTGACATTTCGGGTATCTGGGTACCCAATCAGTGATCAGGTAGCTCAATGAATACTAATATGGTACTCAAAAATGTAGGTATCACCCGTTACTCTGTGTCTATTGAGCGAACCCCATCCTGGCTGTGCTGTTCCACCCCCCCTTAAAACACATGCTTAGCCATTGGCCTGGACTCTGTCTTGGCGTGTTACAGCGATACCAATGGGGCAAGAGAGAGAAGGCCACGCTTAGGAAAACACAGCCATTCTGTATTTAGATCTCTCTTTGGAGAAGCGTAATCTAGCGTGGTGGTTGAAAATCCTTTGGGGAGCTGTTGTGGTTTGGGTAATTGCTGTGGAATATTATGGGTTGCTGTTATTGTTGGGGTGTTTGGCGTGTCGGAGGTTATCATAGTGGTCGGACAGACTGACTCGGAGGTTTCATAACTGCTGTACCAGATTCCTGTTTTCCTAAGGTTATTCAGTGAATTCAAAATGTGTGTATGTATGGGGAGTGGGGACTAGAGATGAAATGGGTACTAAATTTAGTACCCGTGAGTAATACTTGATTTTGGGGTACTATATCGGGTACCCAATGGGTTACCCAGGTACCGAATGGGTACGTGAATACCCCCCAAATTGGATACTTCTTGTACTGATTTTCCAATTTACAGATTCCTAATCAGTATACTGGTATACCAATTGGTATATTGAGTTGAAAAATTATCCATGGCAAAAATTTTATAGAGGGAAAATTATTGAGGGGAAATGAATAATAATAATAATAATAATATATTATTATTATTAATTATTTTCCATTGATAATTTTCTATTATTATTATTTTATTTTCCCATTATATTTTTGCCTAATAGTAATAATGATAATA
Source organism: Sphenodon punctatus (assembly GCA_003113815.1). NCBI lineage: Eukaryota > Metazoa > Chordata > Lepidosauria > Sphenodontia > Sphenodontidae > Sphenodon > Sphenodon punctatus. Next base: position 4,258,941 of record QEPC01006384.1, read on the forward strand.
ATTTTCCCTTGATAATTTTCAATGATGATGATGATGATGGTGATGCCGCCCCTGTGTATCAGAAGCCACAGTGGAATATATTTCAAGCACGTGTGTATATTTCAAGTCAGGTGTAACAAAGAGTTAGCCAAGGTTGGCTTACGCCGATGCTCTACGGTTATTTTCTAACTGGAGGAGATGTGTGTGCCATTGCTGTGTCTGTGGGTAAAGAAACCATATCGATTACCCTGAGTTAGTGCATTTGCAGATCCTGGAGGTGCAGAAAAAAGATCCATAACTACATACCCTAATGCAGTTGGTACCATGTTACTACTAGGAGAGAGAAGGCCCTGGGAGGATTTGGACGTTACATTACAGATTGGTTTTCAGGTCAGCTCTGTCAACCTGTCTCTAGCCAGGTTCTTACATTGTTCCTATCTTATCTAACTGGGATATTTTCCTACCATCTTGCCTGAAACGGCTCCCCCGTTTAATCATTAATTAAAGAATCTCTGATCCATGATATCTCTTCTGAAACCAGCAAGCTGTAGGAATTGGGGTCATAGCAATGCTTGGAAAAACCCTTCAAAGCAGCCGTGTTTGTTATCAGGACAATCTGTTCAGAACTCTCCTAAGGCCAGTTTATTGTCCTGATCAAGAAACTTTACTTTCAGCTAATATAACATGTTGCTGTTCTCTCTGAGGGGTTTAGAATGAGAGGTTTTTGTCAGGTAGTGGCATGGAATCAATATAGAAAAATTCCTAAGCCATGCGGTTCCCTGTTTGCTTGGCGAAAGGTCGTGAATCCTGCCAAATTCTTCCAGTCCCAAATCCTAGGGTTTCTTGCAACAAACACAGGGGACAATGAAAACATTCCAGAATGCCCTCATGTATCTCCACTGCAGTAACAAATGTTTCCAATTATTAAACAGAGTTTGCATGCCCTGTGTATTATTCCACTCAACGCCGTAGGCTCTGAATTCTTCTGGTAGCGTGGCTGAAGCCTGTCCTGGAATTATTTACATTTGTGCGGTTTATTTTGTTTTTTGTTTTTTATTTTTTTTAAAATAATCATTCATTTGCATCTTAGAGACAAAACTGCATCCCACAAAATTAGAAAGAAGAGCCGACAGAAAGCAAAAAAGCCACAGAGAAAAAGGGAAAGAGCAGAGATGGGAGAAGAGGGATAGATGATGAGACGCTTCTGGTAGTCACAGTGAAGAGGGTACTTCGGAGGGGTAAGAGTGCTGGGAGGGAGGGAGAGAGGGAGGGAGGGAGAGTCCCTGGGACTTTTGGAAAGAAATTTTGGAGGGCTAAAAGCAACAATTGCTTTGGACTGGATGGGTGGATGAGTGGGGTAAAGTAATTCATCCTGGTCCTCTGTTTAGCAGAATGTGCTGTTGGCTGTGCAGGGCCAAGATCAGCTCTCCCTGGGCTTGGTGCTGTGCAGATACATTGGAAGAGTCTCTGCCCTGAGGAGCTTGCAGTCATAACAGATAAGGCAGAAAAAGGGTAGGAGAAAGCATATTGTCATCCCCATTTCACAGATGGAGACAGAAGCACAAAGAGGCCAGAGAAGCATGAGTGGATGGACGTGTTTACAAAGGGCAGTATTTCTTGCTCCATGGATGTAGTTCTATGGAAACTCCCTGCCTTGGAGCAAAATGGCCACTTCTCCATATAGAATGAACTCTTGGCTCATCAGGAAGAGCTGATTGCTCCACAGAAACTACCCAGGGGTACAAGCTGGCCTCCATCTGTGCAATTGGCTCCCTAGTGCACAGCTCACATATTGCATCTTGCCTTCTGTGCCGCCACCCCCGGTAAAGACAATTGCTTGGGAGTGCTTTGCCGTGGGGCGAGATGCAAAGCGGTCGCTATCTCTGAACCTGGACTAAGCACCTTCTCCAGAGTCACAAACGGAGTCACTGGAAAAGATGAGGAGTGAATCAAGCTCTGCTCTTCAGAGTTCCAGAGTTCCAGTGACTTGGGCCACAAGATCCCTTCCATGCTTGTCAATGCACAGCAGCCCAAAGTCCGGGGGCCTGGCCCAGACGTGGCTGCTAACTCTCTCTATGCCTTTAGACCAGTTCACCCACCCAGCCATGCCTCAGTATCCGCACCTGGGTAATAAGGACAGCGACAGTTACAGAGATTCAGACACGCTCTTTGTGCTTGGAAGTTCTGATGAATGACATTACGGAAATACAAGGTATCCTTACATGCTTGGCTCTCGCCCCCTGCTACAGGTTCTAATCCCTGTTACTTTGTCTTTCCATCTCTAGGATGTCCCTACTTGACAGTACCCAAAACATTGACTCTGTCTTCTCAAACTGTCCCATGTGATCACCGAGTTCCAACTAGTCAATCCCACTTGGAACAGTCTGTTGTGTTTCAGATCCAGTTGTTGTCCACATAGTGGGTGTTTTTAGATGGACGGGCTGCTCCAGGACTGGCCGTGCCAGCCCTCTTACGCTTCCTGAGTGCAACCCCCTTCAGCATCTCTGCCTCCAACATCTATGCAGCCCTCAGAGCTATCTGAAAGACCGTCTCCTCCCTCATGTCCCTTCATGACCCCTGAGGTCAGTCGGGAGTGCCCTCCTGCGGGTGCTATCTCTCTCAGATGTTGTTCCAGCCAGGGCATTCAGGGAGGGTGTTCTCGGTGACTGCTCTGCAATTAGAGAACTCCTTCCCAATGGGGGTCTGCCTAAGTGCGAGTCTGCTCATCCTCCAGAAATTTATTTATTTATATTAAAATGTATATCCCTCCCCATCCCATCAACAGACGGCTCAGGACGGCTCACAACTACATTTTAAAATCATAAAACAGTAAATAAAATTTTAAAAATAGACAAAGGGGGAAACTAAAACCAATTAAATAAGGTAAAAACAGTCAAACTACCCCCACCCCCACCTCTCCCACCCTATCCACTCCCTTCTCCGAAGGTCTGGACAAACAGCCAGGTCTTACAGGCCTGGCGGAAGGCCAGCAGACCCGGGGCCAGTCAAACTTCCTCCGGGAGGGAGTTCCACAGCCATGGTGCGGCCACCGAGAATGCCCTCTCCATTGTGCACCCTCCACCCCCTCAGCTAACCCGGGGGACCTCCAAGAAGGCACCCCCAGCGGACCGCAAGGATTGCCCCAGGACCCGAGAAGTGAGGCGGTCTCTCAGATAGGAGGGACCCAAGCCATGTAGGGCTTTAAAGGTTAAAATCAGCACCTTGAATAGGGCTCAGAACTCTATAGGCAACCAGCGCAGAGCTCGGAGCACTGGTGTTACGCGCTCCCTGTGGCCCGTCCCTGTCAAAAGACGGGCCGCCGCATTCTGCACCAGCTTCTGAACTGTCACCAGGGGCAGCCCCACGTAGAGTGCATTGCAGTAATCCAGCTTCCAGGTGATGAATGCATGGATGAGGGTGGCCAGGTCAGAGTCCAAAACATATGGCCAGAGCCTCCGCACAAGATGTAGCTGTCAAAAGGCTCAATTCGCCACCACCTCTACCAGGCAATCCAGCTGAAGGCTGGGGTCCAACAGGACTCCCAAGCTCCGGACCTGGGGGACCAGTGGGGGTAGGACGCTGTCTGACCCACCAACATTACATCACCTCCATCTTATCGGGATTCAACCTCAGTCTGCTCCGCCGCATCCAGTCAGCCACGGCCTACAGTCACTGGGAAAGCACCGAGCCTGCAGGGCCTAGGTCAGTTGAAAACGAGAGATATAGCTGGGTGTCGTCAGCATATTGGTGGCAACGCACACCAAACCATCTCACAACCTCCCCCAGTGGTTGCATATAGATGTTAAACAATAATGGAGACAAAATAGAGCCTTGCGGTACACAGCGAGAGAAGTCCCGGAGACTAGATGGTTCAGCCCCCAACACCACCCGCTGGCTCTTTCCTGAGAGGAATGAGAGAAACCCTCCAAGGACCGTCCTGTCCACCCCTCCACCCCACCCCCAGGAACTACAATAGTCTCAGCAATGACCCTTGGTCAAAAGTAGCTGAGAGATCTAACAGGACGAGTAGTGTGGAACGCCCTGAATCCATCTCTCTGCAGAGGTCGTCCACCAAGACAACCAGCGCAGTCTCGGTGCCCTACCCTGGGCAAAACTCCGATTGAAAGGGGTCTAGAAAACTGATGCCATCCAGGTGACCCCGGAGCTGCTGTGCCACTACCTGTTCAATAACCTTCCCTAAAAAAGGGAAAGTCAGAGACAGACCAGTGCATCAACGTTCAAAGATGCTTTCTTTAACAGGGGCCGCACCACCACCTCCATGAGGCAGTCTGGCACCTTACCCTCCCAAAGGGGGACGTTAATCACCCCCACCAGCACCGACCCCAAGGTCTGAATGGAGGCTTTCACCTACCAGGAGGGGCATGGATCTAATTCGCAAATGATGTAAGACCTTTCTATTCGGCCAGGCATTCAGCAGGCAGGGATAAGGTCGGATGGGATAGGGTGGGAGGTGTAGGGGAGGGTTGGACTGTTTTTATTATCGTAAGCCGCCCTGAGCCTTTGCGGGAAGGGCAGAATTCATCTTCGACCAGATCCAGGAACAGGAAAGGGGCCCCATAAAAACTAGCCACAGGCTGCATTTGGCCCCCCGGGGTCCACAGTCTTCTGTCTACCTTTTAGGAAAGGATCTCTCTGTAGCAGAGGCTAGCTGAATGTTCTGACCAAGCGAGCGAAACTGTGCCTTGAGACCCATCTGCAGAAGAGGGCCAAGAACCCATTTGGTATCTGCTCCTCACGGAGTGTTTCTGTAGTTGTCTGCATTCCGGAATTCTAGTCAGGTCACCAAAGGGGTCGCACAGGGGGGAAACGTTGCAAAGCGCTGGCTTAGGGGGCTGCCTCCCCGAACAAGCTGACGCTGTGAAACCTGCTGAATAAAGGACTGACAGCCTTCTCTAGGACTGCTAACCCCTCTCATCAGCGCTGGGACCTGCCAGTGCTGAGTCGGCAGCCGGGAATGTAAGATAAAAGTGGTCTGGGGGCAGGGGGAGTAAAGCGAGGGAAGCCTCTTTTTCAGTGGTGCGCTATGTCTAATCTTCTGTGATGTATTATCTGTGGGAGCCCCTACCTGCCCCAATGGGAGCAGCAAAATGGCCTGCAGCCAACGCTCCTTGGCCTGTGATCTTTTCAAGCTATGGCAGGCCCAGGCCTCATTTGTGCCTGGATGAGAGGCTGCCAAGAGGGAAAGTCACGGTGCCGGCGCCGGTGGTGGGAGCAGCCCAGCAGATGATGCCGTCAGTATGGAAACAGCCCCAGCATGATGGGGCCTGGAGCTGACAGAGGTGACGTCTCTCTCTGCAGAGTCGCAAAGGCCAGGCCATGGGAACTTAAGGACACTCGGAAAGGCTCTGGCCAGTCTGGTGGAAGAAGCAGCAGGAGCTTTGCTTTATTTTAAATGACAGCACTTTGTGTGTGTGTGTGTGTGTGTGTGTGTGTGTGTGTGTATCTCCCAGTCCAGCAACGTCCCCTCCTGCCTCCTGAAAAAGCTTCTCTCTGCTGCGCAGTTTCCAAGCCCTTGACTGTCTGATCGAGGCACAGACAACATCCTCGTGTGCCACCATTTGCACAAGGACACAGCCGAGGCCTTGTATTAAACCTCCGAGTCATTTGCTGAGCTTAAAGCCAGTAGCTCCTGTGTCCTGTCCTCTCTCGCGCTAGTTCCATGAAGGCCCCATCCAGAGCCAGTTCTTTACCATGGAAATCTGTGCCACGGCCAGGCTTTGCAATACGAATTGCAATAGGTGCCTCTACTATCAGGTGCCGTTGGTGGTAAATCCCGACTTTTCGGGAATGTTGACGAATGTTCGTTGGTCTTTGTGCTTTCCATATTGTTATCGTCTGTTTGCTCAGATCAGGAATGCTGCTACTGCTGCTGATTTAATGTATATAGTTCCAGCAGTTTATCTGGCACTTGAAATTGCTGAATATAGACAAGGTCTCTGCCCTGAGGGGCTTACAGTCAAAGAGAGACTGAAAGTGGAGTGAGGGAAACACTAGAGGTGGTTCAGAATAACTGTTCTGTCTTTGCAGGCATTTCTGCAAAAACAGAACTGTTGTCTGGTATTTCAATGGGAATCCCAATCTTTTCCAATTGGAATTGGGGCGTGGGGGGATTTTTGCATGTGTAAATGGCCTCTGGGCTGTTTTGCACGTGTGCATAAATGGTGCTGCCAATAACCAAAATGGTGTCACCAGCACTGGTGTGCCATTTTGGTTATGGGTGTCAGGCTTCGTGGGCGTTTTCGGCACCCCAGAAAGCCTGGAAGCATTCAAGCCCCCAAAAGTCCACAAACCTTGCAAGAGGCGAGGGACTTCATGAGCCTGGAGGCACAAGAAGCAGCTTCAGGGACGTCAGCAGGGCAAGGGAGCTTCCCAGCAGAACCGGAAGTAGGAAGAGCAGCCGCGGTGCCACCAACATGGCGGCTGGTCACCAGGGCAACCAGAGCTGGAAACGCAGCTCCCTCTGGGCTGTCACCAGCGCACGCAGGCTTGTCTTCGGAGAGCGTCGGGGTGTTTCCTGGACAACCCAGATGCTCAGCGCGGCTCCAGGAGAAACACGCCCAAAAGGGAGGGGCTTAGTGCTTAAATACAGAGCACAGCGTGTCCTCTTTGCCGGTAACCAGTTGCTGAGAGGCTGCCCCGCTGCGTGTGTGAAAGCGAAGTATTGTTGAGTCTTTGGGTGTTATCATGAGGTTACTTATCCTAGGTTATTGCTCCTAGTATCCCTTCTTTTCCCTTTCCGTCTCCCTGGAGTGAGTGGGTGTGTGACTGTTTAGTGGGATTTGTGGTGCAAGGGTGTGGGTGTTGGCTGTTAGGGAGATTGTCTCCTGCCTTGTGGTTAGTGAGCTTGTACCCTACTCCTACCCCCACATGCCCAGGCCCCCCCACCCCATGTTCTCCCCACCTTGAGCCACACTGGTCCATCCTCCCCTCCCCCTTACACGTGTGGAGTGAGAGCTGGAATCGTGTGGGCTTCTCCTCTGGGCACTTTGCCTAATGATGATAGGGCCTTCATTCCCCAGGAATCCTGTGGCCACAATCCTATCTGGAAGGTCTGTTTTCCACCAGTGCAGGAACCAGGGGAGATTAGAGTGAGAGTGAGCAGCGAGAAGCCTCTTGCCTTGCCCTTGCTCCCCCTCCCCCATCACAATGGGCAGTGTCGCTTCACGTGAGCAAAATGGTTGCCGGCCAATTTGTGTATTTGCAAAATGTCACTGTCCATAACCAAATGACACTGGCACCAGCAGCCCCATTTTGGTTATGGGCAGCACCATTTTTGTCCATGAGGAAATTGACGTAATCTTTTGTTTGGTCCAACCGGAAATCAAAACAAACAATTGGGCTGATTGTTGCTTCCAATTTCCTTTTGGACCAAACAAAATGCCCAGATTGAAGACTTTGCTTTCAGCCCTAATAAACACCTGGAAATGCAGCTGATAATCGAGATGGGGGGTGGGGGGGTTAGTTCTCTGTGTGCATGCACGATGACTGTCCTCTTGGCCACCCCACCACAGCTGGGGAGAAAAAAATCATCTGGAGCATCCAAAGCACATGCTGTCTCCAGTCCCAGACAAGCCCCCCTTTGTGTGATGGTCATGCTCCATGAACTGAACCAGGGGGCCCTCCAGAGCTGAGACGTGACTCTCCACACAGCCTGAACTAGAGAGAGCCAGAATCTGTAACAGACTCATGTAGACTCTGAAGGTGGCCTCAGAGAGGTCATGTAACTAGGGTACTGGGTTTTGAAAACCACAGAGGGATGCCCCATGGGTGGCCCTTTATTGCCCTGATTCGCATGAATATGTAGAAATGTTTGCATGAATATGTAGAAATTAACATCAATGAACTGGTCCTGCTTATGGGTTAAATGCAAGCGCAACATTAATCCTGTTTCTATTCATGTCAATGGCACAACTCCAGGTGTGGGACTGAATCAGGACTGGGAAGCACAAGGCAACCGCAAACATCCAACACATTTCCAAATCAAAAGAACCCAAGCTGTGCTTTCTCGAAAGGAAAATGACGGTCATTCTGGATCCCCAGAGAATACAGCCTTTGAGCTGGGATACTCCATTTAATTGCCTTTATTGAGCCTGCATTATTCAACAACTAAAATCCAGTTTGTGATTCTCTCTCAAGTCCGGCATCCTTTGCTCTATCTGCCCATTCACCTGGCTTCCTCAGTGCCCCAGTTATAGGCACTTCCAACAGCTCTTCTGTTCGTTCTAATCTCCGTCGTGAAGCGCCAACCTCTTCTCTTGTTTGGAATCCCTCTCTACCCAGAGAAAGTTTAACACAAGGTTCCTGGCTGCAAGAAGTAAAACTACCCCAGCACAACCAACGTCACAGACTTTTCCCTCCCTCACACACTCCCTAGTAAATCCTGCAACTTTATTGGGTGGGGGTATCATAAATTTGTAATGCCATTCTAAGAAAAACCCCATCAGCCTCACATTCATAACAAGCCTATCAAAGGGCTTCAGTGCAGCGAGATCCAAGCCCTCCGGGTTTTGATTCCGAGCAGGTGAAGCCTGGATGTGCCAGAACCTGATAGAAATCAGTGAGGTCAACAAAATCCAGCAGCGAGTGCACAGTAATTGGGGAAGAAGCACTGGGGCTTCCTTTCTGCGGACACGTGTGATCCCACAACTCCTCATCTTCCTCCTTGTTTCCTAAGGAAAGCCTCTGTCTTACACTTTTTTATTGCAGCGCACATTTGTCCGATGTCTATATATTTTTTTTAGAACGACTAACATTTCTGCTGATTGCTCTCTCTTTTTTTCATCTTTCAGGGAACCTCTCCCTTTGATACTGACTCTGTAAACAGAGGATGACTTGGCAGGCGGAAAGAATAATCTGAAAGGTAGACGCCTACCCCAAATCTCCCCTCTCCTGTTCTTGAGAAGCAAAGATATTGATTGGAGGACTGTCAGTTTGGGGATGTGAAGTGGGGTTTGTGTTATAACTTGATCTGGAAGAAGCGTTCCCTTGGTCAGAAGACGGCTTGGTTACTTCAAACAGTAGCTTTGAATTATTTGAATTCCCTGGGCCAAGTTGGGCTCTATTATTATTTAGATACGTTTTGCAGTTGGGCCTCGGAATACCAATTGGAGAGGCAGGCTCCATTATATGATTGATTGGAAATGGTATAATCTCTGTATAATAGACCTGGGGGCCAAACGGCACATTTTCATGCGGCTCTTTTCCAGTTCCTATGCCGGCGCACTGAAATACTGACCTGTGGGGAAGGGAGCAGAGACGAGGGCAGGCACCCAAGGAGAGGAGACAGGTACATGATCTGGACACTCCTTTTCCTGAGTGCACCTGTTATGCACCCCTACCCCCACTTCTGTGCGGCCCTTGGAGCTTGTACTAATTTTCAAAGTAGCCGCTGGGAAGGGGAAAGGCCCCCCATCGCTAAAAATGAGAGAAATCAAGTAGATAAAACAGACAAGCAGGGAGGGCAGAGGTGGGAGGTTGCAGGTTCAATGCACCAGCCTGTTCATCTTTAGCAGTTTTACAATAGGCAGGGACTATATCAATGTGGAAAATGCAATAGCAATCACGGCTATGGAGAACGTTACGGAGGGAAGGGGGATTTGAAGGACAATGAGTAGCCTTGTGGATGCTTACAGGAAACTTTTTTCACAGGGTTGTGAGACCTCTGATCCCGTCTCTCTGAATCTGGCCTCACAACCACTATCCTTGGAGAACAACTAGAAATGAAACAAATAGGGATGTGTGAACGCGGTTCGGACATTCGGAGTTTGGCCCAAACTCAGCCAGTTCGGATGCCCAAACCGGATGCCCAAACCGAACGCGGAACCCCCCCCCCGAACACTTTAGGCACGTTCGGGCATGTTCGGGTGGGAAAAACCTGGCTGGCAGGCCCAAGGGGGAGGATCTGAGGAGCAGACTTCCTGGCGTCAGGGGTGGAGAGGCTTGGACTAGTAGGCAGTCTGCCCAGTCACCATCCCTCTTTTCCTAAGACCACTGGCTTGGCAGTCTGCAATTGGCCACGGGCTAGGCTGCACAGAGCCAATGGGGCTTGTGGTAAGGTGGGTGCAGCAAGTAACAAAAGTCATTGCCCTCCCCCCTTCCAATTCATTCTGAGCTAGCCACTGATCCTGTCAGCAGGCGTTTTCAGAAGTCTCCCTCTCCCAGCAGTTTGTCTTCCTCCCAGTCCATTGCCATCCTCCTCCTATTTCACCCATTCCCACACATTTACCTGCATAGTTTCATTTATTTAGATTAGATTAGACAGATTTAGGTGTTATTTTTAACTTTTACCCCTCCCTGTGTTCTTTCTCCCTACCCTCCATTGAATCCTCCNTGAATCCTTCCCTCCTCCCTGTATATATTCCATCCCTGATTCCCTTCCCCTGTTTTTGGATTTATTTAGAGTAGCATTAGATTGATTTAGGTTTCATTTCAGTTTTGTACCCCTCCCTGTGTTGTTTGTTGTGAGCTGTCTGTGTTTCCGCCCACCATCCCTGTGTGTGTGTGTGTGTGTGTGTGTGTATATATATATATAAAAGATATTAGATAGTTACTCTAGATAGATAGTTGTAGGAGTTAGCTTAGTTATAAAGATAGCTATAGTGTGTAGTGATTCAGTTTTAATATTTTATAGTGTGTTTGTAGGACTAGGCCTTTGTAGATATAATATTCCATTTAGTTCCATAGATTCCATATAAAATCTTCATGTGCATTCTCAGGCGAGGCTGGTCTGCTGCCCATAAGGCGGGAAATGGGGCACGTGGCAGAGGTGGCAGGGACCGTGCCAGTGGAGGGACAGCAGGCAGCAGCAGCAGCCTGAGCCCATCACCATGCCCCAAACTGCACAGGCCTGATTTTGGCAGTCAGGTGTCAGAGGCTCCCAGCAGTGGCACTAGGGGTGTGGTTCAGTAGCACCTCCTGCCAGTATCCTCCACTGCCATGCACGGCACTGGAAGGCCTGCACTTCAGGAGGGTGCGGCTGTCTCTCCTGTGGCTGCAGGAGCAGGTGCTTCAGGGTCGGATGTTCATCTTGGACCACCAATGTCCCCCATTATTCATTATTCATGTGATCCCCAGCAGTCCAGGGCTGGTGGATCCCACCCCGGCTGCTATAGGCATGGCCCAATCCCCAGGCAATACCCAGCAGGGAGAGGAGCAGAAGTAGCAGCAGCAGCAGCAATAGAAGGCATGGGAGAGTGGCAGGAGCATGGGCAGTCGATCAGCCTCAGGGTCCCAGTACTCCCCTTCACGGGACATATCTCAGATTGGGGACAGTGAGGCAGATACTAGTCCTGTGGAGGAGATGTCTGGTGCTGAGGCGATGGCTGTCCCTCGAAGAGCTGTGTCGCCGCCATGTTCTGCCCCTCCCATCAGTGCTGTCAGTGGTGCATCACCAGGTGTGGGCCAGAAGAGCTTGTTGAGATCCGGCGAGTAGGATGCAAGCCTGCGATGCCCGACCAAGTAGGGGTGCCAGCCACTGAGCCCTGGCTGGGCCTCTGCTGCTGGTCCACTGATGACAGCCAGTCTGCAATGCCCAGCCAAGCAGGGGGTGCCAGTTACCAAGCCCTGGCCGGGCCTCTGACGCTGCTCCACCGATGCCTGGCAGCCTGCAATGCCCAGCCAAGGATGGGTGCCAGCCACAGTTACTGTGCCCTAGCAATCCAATGTCCGCTGGTGTTGCCGCTGCTGTGTCATGGATACTGTGGCCAGGCAATCTAATTTTTGCTGCTGCTGAGGCTGCCACTGCTGTGCCACGGGTACTGTGCCACGGAAATCGAATGTCCACTGCTTCTGCCTCTGCTAATGCTGCCTCGGCTGTGCCAGGGGCTCTGTGTCCTGGCAATCCAATGTCTGCTGCTACTGCTGGTACTGCACATCAGCCATTTACTCCTTGCTCTCATAGATGGGCATAACTCGCATGAGTTCACCAGCGGGTGTGGACTGGGTGTCCACGAGATTCACCACCGGGCAAGTCTTGCCCAATTTGCAGTAGAGCTTCTTGAAATCGGTCGAGTACGATGCCAGCCTGCAATGCCCAGCCAAGTAGGGGTGTCATACTGGCCATACCACATAATGCATTGGTGGCAGGTGCCATAAAACAGAGCACCCACTGATGGCCACGCACGGAGTGCTCGCCAAAAATCCAGGCAGTCTGCATATAGGGCTGATGCAGCAGCAGCTGTTACCGCGCCGCGATTCCATTCTGCCATTTCGGAATTGCCCGCGCCACACCGCGACTTTTCTGCGGACATTCCGCTAATTCTGCCGGAATTCTGCAAATCGCGGAATTGCGGAAAAATTGCGAAAAAATTGCATAAATTGCGGGAAACCGCTATTCCACTATTTTGTGGCGCTGGCGGAATTGCGGAAGTAGCGAAAATGTCATGTTTCCACGATTCCACTAAGTAGCGGAATTAAATAAGTGGAACTATGGAACTGCGGAATGAAACTAGCGGAATGAAAGCCTCTGCCATTCCGTTCCACTAATTGCGGAAACACTGTTTCTGCCAGAAATAGCTACCGCTGCAATATTCCGCTACAGCCCTAGTCTGCAATGCCCAGCCAAGTAAGGTTGTCAGCTACCAAGCCCTGGCCAGGCCTCTGCCACTGCTCCACCAATGCCTGGCAGCCTGCAATACCCAGCTGAGTAGGGGTGCTAGGCCATCCACCAAGCCCCAAGCCTTCCCAGTCTCTGCTGCTTCTGCTGCCACTGGGTCTCAGATGGCCAGTCATGCCCCCACAGGCACCCCCAGGGGCAAAGCGCCGAGTCTGCCTGCCCGGGCAACCCGGGGTGCCAAGCCCCAAGCCTTCCTGGTCTCTGATGCTGCTGCTGCTGCTGCTGCTGTGTCTCCGATGGCCTGCCATGCCCCATGGGGCCCCAAGCCTCCAGGTGGCTGAATTTTCTGAATGTTCGGGGTGGTCTGAACTCCACAGGACCAAACCCATGAACCTGAACTAAGTTTTCAGGCCGAACGGCCGAATGAGCAAACATCTGAACCCCGTTCTGTTCGCACATCCCTAGAAACAAATACCTGAGAAACTGGGTAGACCCGGAAAATTTCCAGTACCTTAACTGAACCAAAAATTTTGGGCACATTTTGGTTCCCAAACTGGTTTTCAATTGGGTACCCAAATACCAAAAAACCGGTATACCGAAATACCAATTTCATCCTGGAATGTCAGGATCTGGGGTTTGGGAGCAATTTCTAGTACTTCCAAAAAATTGGTAACTGAACATTTCAGAATTTTCAAGTACTCAAGTAATATTCAGGTACCGATCTGGATACCCAAAATGGTACCTGAAAATGTGTGTATTATAAGGCTGGAACAAGATTCTGGTGCATTCTTGCGAGAATGTGTGTAATTCTCAAAAATCTCAAAACTTTGCATGCACAAAATGGCCACCACAGCTATTTCTGTGACTGTGCCGCTGTGTTCTGGAAGCCTTTGTGCACACGCGCAGAGTGGGTTTTGAGGGTTTTCAAGAATCTCGCAAGATTCTCAAAACCCTAAAACTGCTCTACGCATGCACAAGTGGCCGCTGAGGGCCGCACATGCACAGAAATCGCCATGGCGGACTTTTTTCCATGTGCAGTGCCGTTTTTTCAGCCATGCAAATTTCAATGAGAACGGGTCAAGAATCAACTGATTCTTGTCCTGTTCTTACAAAACTTGGTGAGAAGCCAATTCTTGCTGAGTTTTGGCGAGAGAGTGAGGGTGAGTTTCAGCCCTAGTGTATTACCCAGGGGATTGGGTACCAAATCAGGTACTGGATTCAGCTTTAGGAATGACCTCTACGCTAAGAAGTACCCTTTTCAGCAATGCACAAACCTGTGTCCATTTCAAATCGGCAAAGAGGAGGAGCTGGCCAAACCTGGAAGCTGTCGTCTTGCTTTGTTATGGCAAGCCCTCAGTCTGGTTGCAAAATGATAGACAATCAAGCCCTTGCACACAAGTAGTAATCAATGATCAGTACCCTGGCATATTGCTCATTCTCCCCCAAGGAATGAACTGGAGCCAAGGAAAATGTTCCAACCTCTGAGCAGGGAGGGAGCACGCAGTGATGCCAGAGGCTGGGATCGCTGGGCAGTGCTTGCCATATGGGAACACTAGGGCAGGGCAGGGCAGGGCAGTGCGTGTGGTGGGTAGTTAACCTGTTGGATCCCTGGTCCAAGTGGAGTGAGCAGGGGCATGGCAAGGCTGGGCAGGGTTCAGATCCCCGTTATGGGGCCCCTAAAAGCAAGGAGGACAGGTGTCCTCTCCCAAGGGGGCTCCGAGTCACCACCGAAGGCAGCCCTGAAAACCCAGCACAGCACCCCCTCCTCCTGCAGTGGTAGCAACCTTGCCTGGGTTTTCAAAGCGGGCAGTAGCGGGTCCAGCACTCCACCTCCACCCACTCTGAAACCCCAGTGGGTGAGGGCTGCGTGCTAGACCCGTTCCCATCCCCCACCCACTGAAAATTCCCTAGTGTCACTCCCACAACCATGGGGAGGGAGGGTAGCTGGTTTGGCTGGAAGGCAGCAGGAAAAGTTGGGTTCCCAGTCCCTCCCTGCGGGGGATACTGAGAAAAGAAGGCAGCCTAGAACTCGGAGATGGCAGAACAAGCCTCTTGGTGCCTCAGGACATAGTGAGCGTCTCCTCCAGGGAAGAGGCTTAACTCCTTGAGTGCTGTGGGGAGTGCCAAGCTGACGCTGGGGGCGGGGCAGGGCAGGGCATGGCACAGGAGGAGAGAATCACGCACTAAGCTCTTTTCCTCTCCATCGATCTCAGTCTTCTTTCAAGGTCTGTTTGAGTTATTTCAATTCACATACCGGTCTGGGCTGTCTTCCCTTCTCTCTCTTCCGGGGCCTGCCCTGGCTCAGCACCCAGGCCAGGGGGGAGGAGTCCAAGATCCGAGGGCCGCAGAGAAGTTGGGGGCGGGGGTTGAAGGGGTGCCTTCAGGAAGAGGAGGGTCCCGTCTCCTTGTGGGCAAGCCCCTCATCTCTGCTCCCTTCCCTGGAGCTCAGATGGCAGAGACAGGAACTGGGAAGGGGCTAAATGCAAAGTAGCTATGGGCCACATGACATTTGGTCCCTGGGCCTGAGATTCCCCTCTCCCCCCCGGCCTAGACCCTGAACCTTGACCAGGAGTGGGGCTTCCTTTATATCTTTCCCTCCTGTCTTTTCAGTGTTTCCTTCTTCCTTTGCCCACCCCCATGCCCCGTGAAACAGTAACATTTCCTCTCTCCCACCAATACCAAGGTTTCAGCGCCTGCTCTTGGGGGAAGGGGACTAAAATATGAAACTGCTATCTTAGTTCCTGGGGTCACCATCTTCCTCACGCTCCTCCATTTATGTTGCTGGCTGCATCTTCCAGACCCCTTTTCCTGGCAGCAGCAGCACCGAGGTTGAAGCCTCACAATTTCTGTCCAGGATGTAGCTCCTGGAGCGTAATTACCTCCTCAATCAGATCACGGCCTTGCTGCAGCCTCTAACCTAATTAACAAGCATCCCAGCCAGATGAGAGAGTTCCCTTTTGCTGCAGCCCCAGCGATGTGCAACAAAGGAAACTGTATATTGAAGGAGCTGGTGTGGCGAGCTGACCGGTGTCTGTCTGTCTGCAGCATTAATGACACAGACATGAAACACAAACTATTCTTAGGCACCTGTGTCAAACTGAAGAAGGCGAGACAAAAGCAGGAACCCACCTCTGTAAAAGGCAGCACCCAAAATACTTTACAGGGTCATTCAACCCTTTCTTAAAATGTGTGTCTTGGGAATACAGGCAGGAGAGAGGAAGCTTCCACCCGGTGACAATTCCTGGTGCTAAAAGAAAGCAGCGAAGCCTCCATGTGGAAGCTTAGTAATGTAATTCAGGCAGCCTGTTGTCTCAGTGTCTCTCATCGTCTCTGCATGTTGCCAAGTAAAAGCCATGTGCTCTAGAAGCGAGAGCAGAGCTTGCAAAGCAGGACTTGGGAATCCAAATTCTCTGCCAGTTACTGACTTTGCAAAGCACCTGAGCCAAAATTTTCAATTTCACCTATCCAAAATTGTGAACCTCAGCTGGGACTTTGAAAGGAGCCAAAGCCTTGGCCTACACTCAGCTTGGCTGTTGCACAGGAAAATGCATCCCCTTTGACGGTACCTTTTTGCCCTGTACAGTAATGAGTTTCTGCTCACACGCATTTCTCACTGCTGCTCACATGCATTTCTAAACTGCTGCTCACACGCATTTCTCACTAGGTCGAGTACCAGCACAGAGATCTTGGTCCCGGTATGAGTTCTTGGCAGGAAATATTTTAAAAGAAAATAAATTCATTGCACATGGAGCCCTTCTCGCCTTTTCCCTTGATCCCTCGTGCCTGACTGTTGGTTTTGCCCAGGAGGGAGTCTGTGGGAACCCAAGTTTGATCCCTGGAGGGTCCCTGTCAAGCCAAGACTCACCACATTGAAAACAGCTGTGAGAGCGGCGGAGCCACGCCGCCAGGAGAACTTAAAAGCATCGCACCGCCCGGCAGAGCTGAGCTCTTCTCGCCTTTTCCCTTGATCCCTCGTGCCTGACTGTTGGTTTTGCCCGGGAGGGAGTCTGTGGGAGCCCGAGTTTGATCCCTGGAGGGTCCCTGTCAAGTCAAGCCTCACCGCATTGAAAACAGCTGTGAGAGGGGCGGAGCCACGCCGGCGGGAGAACTTAAAAACATCGCACCACCCGGGCGCCGGACTTTGACTTTGTTGTTGGTTTGGTGGAGGGTGGTTTGGTTTTGTGTGTTGGGGTGGGATTGAAGAGTTCTCTAAACCATCTCCATTCCTTTTGAGGTTTGTAAAATGACCAAGAAGGGCAAGAAGTTGGGGGCAAAGACTAGGGCCCGGGTCAAACAACTTCAGCTTACTGATTGTTTTTCCTCGGCATCAGTTCCCCCCCGGGTCTAAGCGGGGTGGTCTTTTACCATCTTCGATGTGCCCCCCTTTGGAGGTTTCTGATCCAGGACGGGCTTCTTCAGTTGCTTGTTTAGGTGCCCTATCCCCTTCCCTGAGTCAAGGACTCGAGAGTTCGGAAGCAGGAATTGCTCAGGATGGGCCCAAGCCATCTATTTTATTTAAACCGACACCCCCAGATTCTTCGTTGTTAACGTGTGCCCTGGCCGTCAGGCAGCAAGGAGAGAGATGGCTAGCTATGGCCGCCAAATCCCGGGGGTCTTCTCGGCCTGTTTCAGGTCCTTGGGTTCCCTCTATAGAGGACAGAATCTGTTCTCTCCGAGGCCAAATAGAGGAAATGGAATCCCAGTTTCCAGTTACCCAAGACTTGGAAAGTGATAATCTTTTGTCGAAATCACGAATAGCTGGATCGGGTGATTTGGGATTGACAGTTGCTTCTGTTGAGTCCTCGCCTCCATCTTTAGACCAGGTTGGGGAGTCCCGGGGGGGGTATTGAAGCCATTAACCAGCGCCAATGTAGGAAAAGGGGGATCTCTTGACCCGATTTCTGGGTTGTTAGTTAGTCCTAGAGCCCCTGTATCTGGAATTCAAGAGGATTATGGCCCTTGCTATCCTCAGCAGTTAGGGGAGATGGAGTCCTCCTCTAGAGGATATACAGGGAGGGGGGGATCTCTTAATACTTCTATGGGTTCGACTACAAATTTGAGAAATAATTCCCCCAGAACCCAGGGGGTTCAGGGCCAGGCCCGTAGTTTCCTCCATCAAGTAGAAGCACTTATGGCCCAAACTGAGTGGATTGATATTAAACTTCAGGCCATTCAGCAGCAGCTGACTAGGGTCTGGGATTGTGTAAATGACCTAAGGGGGAATGGGATTGGGTTGGGCTCTCAGAGAGTGGACCGGATATGCCAAACAACACCTTCGAATGGTTTGGCTTATCCTAGGTCCTCAAATTTGAGACCTATTGAGGACTGGGTGCTTACTCCTATAAGGGAAGCCTTGACCTTCACAGTTCATCCTTTGTCATTTGGATTATTTCCCCCATGGGATACAAAATTTTGGCTTGCCCATCATATTTCTTCCATCTTGGACAGTACCTTTCTGCCTTCCCACATAATTCGTTTTTTTTATTTGCCAACTAGAAGTAGGGAATTATGGATAGTTATTTATTTCCGCTCGCCAGCCATAGTGGAAAGGCTTTTGTTTAATGCTTCCTTTTTCCATCCGTGGGGGTCTATTTGGCCAACATTTATGCCAGAAGGGGAATTGCTCCATTGTTGCTGCAAGCTTTGCCGATTTTGTCAGCTTCTCGAGAACTAAATTCCACTCTGACTCAGTCATCCAGGGGAAAGTTAGATATTCCATTAGACACTGTAAATGTTTGCAGACTCAAAACCCAAAGTGAGGTTTCTGCTATTTCAACTGCCCCAGTTTTGTCTGGTGGGTTTATCACACCAGTGGTTTTGGCCTCACCTAAGTTGGCTTATTCTTCCCCTAGGGCTCCTCCTTTGGGTAGTTCCAATATGTCTTCTTTTGCGACGACAGCTTCTCAGGCCCCCGTAAGGATCCAAACTACAAGTCCATCTGCAGCTCAGGTTCCTATAGCAGATCCAGTTTCTATTCCTTTCTCGTCAGAACAGCAGACGTCCCAGTTTCATTGTCCTATTGTGCTAAGTCCTGGGTTGGACAAATATGGCTCTGTTAAAAACAGGCTGGGTTTTCCTTCTAGAGGGGCTTCGATTTTTGAAGAATTAATGGCTGTCGACTCTATATGCAGGTCTATTGTATGAGACTCTACGGGTTGATTTATTTGGTCATCTTGGCTGCATGTGGTAATATTAGAATAAGAAGTCCATGCCAGTTCTTAGCATTTATTTTTAGTTTTAAATAAATTTAATTTACTATTTTATTTTTAGGGCCTTATGCGACATTTTATGTACTTGTGTATATTTATTGTATTTATGTTGTTTGTTTAAGCAATGGCCTATGGCTACGCTGGAATAAATATCTATCTATCATTGCACATGCACAAATGGCAGCTGGGTCATTTTCCACATGCACAGATAGCCACCGCCCTTAGCCACTTGTCTGAATTTCCGTTTTCTTTCCTTTACATTTTTTTCAGGACAAGAACCCCAGGTGTAGTGATAACAAAGAGAAGCCACCCAGATACAACCATCACACACAGCTGTGGTTCCCAACTATTTTGGACCAAGGGGTAGGGGTGTAGCTAGGTTGTAATGGGCCATGGTGGAGACTATGGAAGGCGAACCCTATACCCCCTTCGTGGAGGCAGGGGACACAGCTGTGTCAAGGAACATGCTCCACCCACCCACCTCCAGCTCGTGGGCTGCAGTGGACCTCGGCTGGGACCTCAGCTAACCCTACAAGACCCAGTCTGGTATAGTTGATAAAGTGCTGGACTTGGACCTCGGAAACCAGGGTTTGAATCCTACCCTTGCTATGAACTCGTTGGGTGGCCTTGGGCAAATCATAGCCTAGTAGCACTATAGAAATGATTAGTAGTAGTGCAGATGCATCACCTGTCCCTAGTCAGCCCTCAGTTCCTGGCACACCTGTGTCTGTCCCTTTTCGTTCCTTAGTTCCTTGCCGAACAAACACCATGCACTTACTGCCAAGGGCTACCGTCCCATCCACGCTCATTGCAGCAGGTTGGCCGTGCTCTACAGAGAAGGAGGTTTCCATCCCTGCCAATGCCACCCCTACCCTGGGAATACAGGACCGCAATGCCCAGGGAAGCTGTGACCAGCACATGTGCCTTGCTTCCATCCCGCCTCTTTCCCCAAGATGGCACCTTGTCGTAGGTGCAGAACCAGGTGCAGACAATGGTCTCAAAGACCTCTGTTTGGGAAGGACTGGTTACAGGCTAGTAAGCTTTGGCCTCCAAATGAGATGCCCTTCACTCTGCTACCTGCTCGCCCTTCTCCCGCACCAGGAATGAAATAATTAATAGATGCCACCTAAATTGGTCATCATCGGTCACTAGCCTGTCACCGAGGTGAATGGGGTAATTTGCAGCAGACTCACCTAGAAATTGTCACATTGGTTACACTCAGCTGTTAGTTTGGATGATTTCCCTGCAGACCACCCCCACCCCCCGCTTTCTCTTCCCCTCCTGTCCTTATAATAATAATAATAATAATAATAATAAATAATTAATAATTGTATTTTTATAGCACTCCCCTATCTTTAAATGGCACTCAGAGGGTTTTACAATCATAAAGATATAAAACAATATAAAATCAATTTAAACCAATTTAAAAGGGGAGGATCAGAGGGAGGACGGACTACATTAAGGGGAAGCGGTGGTGGATCCTAAAGGCACCCAGAGAACAAGTTTTCAGGTGCTTTTTAAAGGTGAGGAGGGAGGAACTAAGATGGGCATTCAGAGGGAGAGAGCGCCACACCAAGGGGCCCGCCGCAGCAAAGGCCCGATCGCCGGCCGACTTAAGGCATGATGACAGGATCCCCAAACAAGGGGTGGTTTCTGAGCACAGATACCCATCAGGACGAGAGGCTCCAGGAGCAGGTCTCAAATAGAGCCAGGCCCCTGAACACCAGCAGCACCAGCTTAAACTCAATCTGTCACTCTCGAGGCAGCCAATGCAGAGAACGCCAGTCGGGAAGAATACGATCCTGGCTGACCAAACCAGTAAGCGGCCACGCTGCCGTATTCTGAGCGAGCTGCGAGAGATGGAGCGGCCACTTTAATCAAGAGGCCAGCAGTCCAACCACAGGCACGTACATATCTGCACTAAACAAACTGTCCATGGGCGCACAACCGTATGAGGCAATGCAGCTGTAGCAACGCTGGAGTAGTGCCACTTGGCCATTGTAAGCCATATCGTACTGGATCCATGCTACTGGTAACTCTAGCCTGGGGGCTGAGAGGGCGCCGGCACTCCCACTCCACTTTGCTCACCTGCGTTTTTCCTGCATGCTCTCACCTCCTCCTCCTCGGGTGCTGCCATGCCCTTTTCTTCTCTCCTAGCCCATTGCTGCCTGCCCATTTCCCATTCGAAACCACTATTGATTTCCCTACTAATGCAGCTCGCTCTATTGTACCACAAATACCAAGCAAAGCAAAAAAGAAACCTATCAGCCACTTAAAGCAGACAAAATCAACCCAAACCCTTCCCTTTTTATGGTCCGGGAAGATCATGCAGTACTTATTACTTGAAAGGGTTCCATTGACCCGTGGCTCTGCGTTGAAACAAAAGCAATGCTGCAAATATCAGCCCAAAAGGAAAAGACTCAGGAGAGCTTTTTGCTTATATAAAAAAGACTATTTGGCTTCCCCCCCCCCCCATTTCCTTATTACCTGCAAATGAGAGGAGAAAGTGCCGCATTCCGACGCAGCTCGTAGCATTATTCCTCCAACCCCACCAACTCTCAGCTCCCTTTTCCCTTAGCTAATAAGTAATCATGAGAAGGGCCGTGGGTTTGTTTATTATATTTGGCCCAGAAAGCACTATTCCCCCCCCCCTCCCTTTCCTCTCCTGGTTAAAATGCTTCCTGAGATTTATTTCCGAGCCTGTAAATAAGGAGTAAATAGCTTTAATTTAATTTACTGGGTGACTGTAGGAAACTGTATCTGCAAAACACGAATTCCATCAGCCGCCACTGAACTGAAAAGTCTTTCTGAGTGTGTGTGGTGTGTGTGTGGGGTGTGTGTGTGTGTGTGTGCTGTGCACGCATGCTAGAGTGATGGGTATCCTTCTGCTATTCCCCCCCACCCTTTACTACAGAAATAACTCTTCCTCATCTTTGTTGCCTTCATCTACCAGTTCCATGAAAAGGCTTCAAGCCAGACAACAACGCTCACTTTCAGTTTACTTAAAGCATCAACTATGGGGGTCTTTAAATTAACCGAGTGGGGGACGCCCCCCAGACCTGCTCTGGGAGTGGCCAGCCCCACATTCCCCACATGCAACCTCTCTTGAACTGGTTTTATACCGACCCAGCAGCTGCAACAGACCACAGACCACCCACGTGACGCCCCCCCCTTCCCCTCACGATAGAGCTGTAGATCGCCTGCTGCTCTAGGTTTCTGCCTGCAGCTCTATGGTGTTGCCCAGGGCAACTCCCGTCTGGGAGCAGAGCTGTAGCACCTGCCCACCGAGCAGACAAACCACAGCTCCACCTCCGACCGGTGCCCCAGGTTTGGTTGGCCTGCTCCACTAGCGGTGCTCCAGGATGTTCCAGAGCATCGCAAGCGGGGCTGGAGCGGAGCAGGTGCTTCCTGCCCTTCTTCTGCTCTGCATGCACATCTGGTAGTTTTACGGTCTGCCCAGGTGTGAGGCGGAGCCCTCCATTAAAAAGCAGCCTATGTGTTAGGCGCTGGGCAAAGCAGAGTTAGAAGGTGACGGCGTGTAAGGCGCTGCAGCAGTGAGCCCCAGGACATGATCCTACAAGTGGATACCAGCACCAATGCAACCCCATTTGCACAGGCGAGGGCCACATGGAAGTGACTGTCAGACTCAGCACCAGTGCTTTCTGATCAGAGGATCACACCACTGGGGCATAAGGGAGTGGGAGAAGACGGCTTTCCCCCTACGCTGGCTGTGGATCGACCAACTCCTGAGGGGGCCTGGCTGGGAGGATATGAACGAGATGAACTGTGAATGGATTGCTGGGGTGAAGCTCTACAGGGCCTTTAAAGCCCTCCATACATTCTGTGCATGCTGCGTGATTATGAAGAATGTTTTGCCCCTGCCTTGTAGATAACAGCCTACCATTGCTGCCAACTATTGGAGGTTGCTTCCTTAGCTCAAGGGACACAGGTCCATGCTCTCGATGCAAAAGCCACCAGGTTTCTATCCTGTAGCAGGATTCTTACACTCGGAAAAAGGAAGGGCCGAAGCAGGCTTTTAGGAGCTACCAAGCTAGCTCCCATCTCCGGTCCTTGAGAACATACCTTCTGTTTTACAAGAAGGGGAAAAAAAGGCAGCACATAATGAGTCCCTGCTGATCATCTTGTGGGAAGTATAATCGGGTAATTGTCACAGAGTTTTATAGTTGCTTTTAACAGCCCAAAGCCCCAGTATACACAGTAGCGGCTCATGTGAGAAGCACTCAGCCTGCACACAATATCTGGCTTGTAAATCTTTTATGGGTGCCAAAGCCCTGTTGCTGCAGCAGGCCCATTTCCCAAGCCCGTCGTCATCGTGAACGACCAGCTCAGGCCACTCTTGACTCTGCTGCTGATCTTTGCCAGTCTCTTGGCTGACCATTCTCTCCCCACCTAACCACCCCCACCCCCCAGATAGAGTCCCTTCATGGCCACACTGTCCTCTCCTTCCACTGGCTGCTGTGCCGTCGGTGGGCACCAAGCCCAAAACTGGATGGCTGGGAATGCGGCGGCCCTGGCACGTTATCCCAGCGCCTGGATAAATGAGAACAATTCGCACAGAAGGTTTTCTCTCTCTCGTTTAGACCGACAACATTGCCTGGCCAGTTTCCAGTTAATCAAGTCTTCTTGGTGTCCCACCAGCAAGGCTGCAGACTCTACCCGCCTCTGACAAAGGCAAATCCTGAGCTCACAGAGGGGTCATGTGGGGCGAGGGGGGGGGGGG
>QEPC01006384.1:4287082-4299915 GCA_003113815.1 Sphenodon punctatus
TTCCCAATTTGCAGTAGAGGTTCTTGAGATTGGTTGAGTACGATGCCAGACTGTAATGCCCGGCCAAGTAGGGGTGCCAGCCACCAAGCCCTGGCCAGGCCTCTGGTGCTGCTCCACCAATGCCTGGCAGCCTGCAATGCCCGGCCTCTGCTGCTGCTGCCGCTAGGTCTCAGACGGCCAGCCATGTCCCCACCGGCACCCCCAGGGGCCAAGTTCCGAGCCTGCCTGCCCAGACAAGTAGTAGTGCCAAGCCCCAAGCTTTCCCGATCTCTGCTGCTGCTGCTGTGTCTCTGATGGCCTGCCATGCCTCCACAGGCACCCCAGAAGCGCCCCAAGCCTCTGCCATGGCTGAACATTCTGAACGTTCGGGGGGGCAAACTCCACGGGATCAAACCCATGAACCTGAACTAAGTTTTTAGTCTGAACATCCAAACATCCAAACTCCGGTCTGTTCACACATCCCTAATCCAGGGGCCAGATCCAGGAACTACAAAGGGGCCACATAAAATCTTGTTGTGGGCTGCATTTGGCTCCCAGATTAGAGGTTCCCCCCCCCCCAAGTACATGTGGGAATGCAATTATCTCTGCCTTGGATTCATTTCACCAAGACTGCTTTTATGCATTACAAAAATTGGCTATTATAATAACCCGAGATAAAACTGAGTATTTTGATTCCTCCATTTTTGTAATTCGTCCATTTTTGTGAATGAACTATTCGACCCAAGTTCTCGCAGCATAATAGGGGAATAGTGCATTCACAAATTACAAAAATTGCGGCATTATAATACCCGGTATTATCTCAAGTTATTATAATAACCCGTTTTCGCAATGTGTGAAAGTAGCCTAAGTCTAGAGCTTTCAACCCTCTCCTTACCAAGACCTACCTCCCTTCTTTCTCTACCCATGTGCAATACATGCTCATGTGTGTTTTCAATGCCTGGCTTGATGTGGGATTGTGTGAGAATGCCACATCCTACAGCCACAGATGAAGAGCCTACAATTAGCTGAGAGGAGTGGAAGTGAGTATGACTCACAGGGAGTTCCATAATTGTGGGGCAGCAAATGAGAACACCCCCCCCCCCGTGTGCCCTCAATGTAGCAACTTCACGGGCAGTTGGCACTCGCAAAAGAGCGCCATCAGCCAACCTCAGAGGCTACGATGGGACATTGGAGAAGAGGCAGTCTTTCAAATACCTGTGACCCACAGAGGAGATAAGTGAGGGTGTCCGCTACCCCATAAATACTCTTCATGCCCTCCCCTCCCAGTTGAGAGAGCCTCCCAGCTGGTCCAGAATGAATAAAGAATGAAATTTAAGATGGATTAACTAGCTATATCTCAGTTTCGAGGAAGCAGTTTGGTCTGAAGGGACTGATTTTTCATTGGGAAGAGCTCTAATGCATTTACAGACCATTCAGGCTGCCAGTTTACAGGAGATCAAATTAGGAAAAGACGTGAATCCGGCCAGTTTCCATTTTTGACAGAACTGGAAGGTTTGATTGATGTGATTGGAATTCAAATTGGACAAAATTCTGATAGTAATTACAATCGGACGAATCAAATCTAATTTTGGCAATTTGAACATGGCCAAAATGGCTGCTGCCGTACAATCAAATGATGGCCATCATAGTATTTTGTTGTACAACGGTGGCCATTTTGTGCATTCACAAATCGTCAATTGGAATTCCGATCAGAAATTCTGACCAGCTATTGGCTGGTCTCTAACCTTCCCTTTTTAGGGAAGGTTATTGAATGGGTGATGGCTCAGCAGCTGCAGGAGCCTCTGTACTAGATTCATTTTCTCGATCCCTTGTAGTCTGGCTTTCGTCCAGGATATGGCACAAAGACTGTGCTTGTGGCCTTGGTTGGCAACCTCTCCTGTGAGTTGGACTAGGGTCGTTCAACCCTGTTGATCCTGTTAGTTCTCTTGGCTGCATTTGATACCGTTGATCATGGTTTGTTGGTGACTCGGCTGCGTGACTGGGCAGGGATTGGCGGGACCGTTCTTGAGTGGTTCCGCTCTTTCCTGACGGGGAGAACCCAACGTGTGGTCGTGGGTGATTTCTCATCTTCTCCCCGGGGCCCCACATGTGGAGTCCCACAGGGTTCTATCCTGTCCCCTCTCTTGTTCAATGTATATCTGTAGCCTTTGGGGGAGGTTGTTAGGGAATTTGGCGTACAGTGTAATCAATATGCTGATGACACCCAGCTATATCTCTCTTTTTCATCTGACTCAGGCCCAGCCATCTCGATACTTACCCGGTGCTTGGCAGCTGTGGGGGATTGGATGAGGGTGAGCCGCCTGAAGTTAAATCCCAACATGACAGAGGTGATGGTTGTGGGGAAGGCCGGGGGAGTGGTGGCCACCATCATTGATGGGGTCTGTCCTGTCCTGGTATCTCAGCTTTGGTGTCTGGGGGTGCTCCTGGACCTGCAGCTCTGCCTGGATGTCCAGGTGGTGGCTGTGGTGAAGGGGGCATTTCACCAATTACATCTGGTGCATCGGCTTCGGCCGTATGTCTCGGACTTGGATCTGACCATGATTGTCCATGTTTTTATTACCTCTAGACTAGACTACCATAACGCACTGTACGTGGGGCTACACTTGGTGCTGGTGCAGAACACGGTGGCTTGTATCCTAACAGGGATGGGCCAACACGAGCACATTACATTGGTGTTTCGCTCTCTGCACTGGCTGCCAACAGTCTTCCAAGCCCAATTCAAGGTGTTGGTGTTGACCTTTAAAGCCCTAAGTGGCCTGGACCCAGCCTATCTGCAGGACTGCTTCACCCGCCAGATCCTGGATCAGTCCCTGCAGTCAGCCGGGGGCGCCCTCCTCGAGGTCCCCCGAGTTCCTCAGGTGTCGACCTTGTGGAGGGCGTTCTCTGTGGCTGCGCCACAGCTGTGGAACTCCCTCCCACTGGAGGTCCACCTGACCACCGACCTCCCCTCTTTCCGTAGACAATGTAAGACCTGGCTGTTCTGCCGTGCCTTTCCTGAGGGAGATAGGCTGGGTGGGTTGGGTTAGGGTGGGGTAGGGGGTAATTGTTTTGCTGTGGGGGTTTTAACTGTATTATTGGGTTTTTAAAATCTGTTTTGATATGTTGTTAGTCGTCTGAGATGCTTTTAGCAGGAGGGGGCGGCATACAAATTTTATAATAAAATAAAATAAAATAAATTTATTCCATTCAGAATTCCAATCAAAATTCCAACAGCCATTCCAATTTCAGAGAAACTTCCTACAAGATTGGAATGCCTGATTCAAATCAGCCCTAATTAGAAGATAAGTTCAAGGTCTATTTCAGAGATGGGCAAACGGGAGCGGCATGCAGTTCTTGGGCCGTTCAAGTCTGGCTCTCGACCAGGGTTAGGTCCTGGGTCCCGTGCTGCCTTAATGGTCCTATGTCTGTCTTCATTGCACCCAAGCCTCCACAGCTAAACCGTAGCTGATCTTCAGACTCAGCAGCTGGGAGTCTGCTGAGTTTGACTGACATGGCTCTTTGGGCTGGGAACTTTTCCACCTCATATCTGTTACCATCATCTCCCTCAGCTAAGCCTTGGTGCATTTTTAACAGTGTCACAGGAGAAAACGTGCCCCTTGTTCAGTCCCACCCCCAAGTTGAAACCCGTTCTTGGTGCCTTGGGAGCGGTTGCTGAATCTTCTCCTCTTGCAGCTGAGGGAAGAGTGACAGAGTCTCCTGAAGACGAGGAAAGCGATGACACAGTTTTCTTCTTTGGGTGCAGGTGGGCCACCATTTTTCCTAATTAGTCATGATGTCTTGCCCATCACAGGAATAAATAACAAGTGTCCCCTAAGGACATGAGATGAGAAGCGTTATTTATCGCTGCTCTCAGAGGAAGCTTGACAACATGACGGGTGAAATATCAGGAATAATTAAGAAAAATAAGAGCTTATGCATTTTATCGTGCCAACGGAGATGTGCTGCCAGCTCCTTGCAGATCCTTTATAAACCCATCATCACCATCTGTGAATACACCTTCTGGAAGCCGGAATGCTCTTTACACTCTCTAGTCTTCGGACACCAACTTTCAGTAATGGGTGTTGCGGGGCTGAGAAAATATTTACATTCAGACCCCTAACTAGAGCTGAACCAAATACGCCCCCCCCCCCCAAAAAAAAACACAACAATCTGGTATAGCCATCAAATTTCTGGTAAAAAAAATCAAATCAAAAATTTTGGGCATGAGTCAATGTCCTGAAATGTTGACTTCTGGTCCTGGAATGTCAACTTCTGATCCCAATTTTTTTGACTACCAGTCCCAATTTTGCTTTTCCATCCCAATTTCTTTGAGGTTTCCAACCTGATTTACTGACTGGTAACCAGAAAATTGAAAAATCAGTACTGGATTGGTGACTGGGTAGCCTATCGAATACCCAACACAGTATTCAAAAATACAGGTACCACCCATGGCCCCCGTTTCATCATTACTCCTACCACCACTAGCCGCTAGAGCAAAATTTTGACACCCCTGTTTTTCAGCTGCTTAAAATGAGTGAAACACCTTCTTCAAGATCATAAAGCAAATTTAGTGTCGGTGACGGAACTAGGCCCTGAAGGCACTAACTCGCCACCCCGTGCTCTAACTGTTGTTCTGTGCTGCTTTGTAGTTCTGTTCAGGTGCATACCTCATCAGGAGATTGTGTATGTATAAAGTGAGAAAGCAGAGACCCTGGCAGCAAAGCAGAATCATGACGATTTTACGGGCTGGGAAGCATTTTTAAGAAAGCATCAGCTTGACGCGAAGAGTGGTGGGAAGTAGGGATTCCCACTGGGGCTTCTGCAGCTGATACACCACTTTAAGCTGGGGCATCGTTAATACAAAACATCTGCTCGTCTGGAGAAATTCACCATTCTAAAGAGTGGGCTATATGGGGCTTCTGAAAGGCTGCTTGATTGCAATATTGACTCTACCCTGCTGGGGCTTCCTGGGTCCGTTTAAGCTACTTCCACTTATCCCCATCTTTGCCTGCTACGGCCCGTTCAGAATTAAGTTTAAACCCATGCACGACTCCTTGGGAAGGACCCACTGGCTTACGAAGCAAAGATCTTGAAACCACATTGTATCAGGGTGGCGCAGATACACAATATGTCTATGCAGATCAGGGCCCAAATAAACCAAAGTGTCTGGGGGTCTTGGCTCAAAACAGGTTTATTTTCTCTTTGTCTCTCCCCAAGAAGCCCTGTTCCTTGTATTTGCTTCACTAGGTTCTCAGTCTAGGCTCTGTTTTCCCAGCAAGCCCCTTAGTCCTACACAACTCTGAAAGTCTCATCGAGAGTCCAGGCAACCCCTGTTTACCTAACTGACTTCTCTAGGTCAGGCTCCACCTCTGGCCTTACTCATTCAGGGTTCCATCATGCACTAGCCTCCTTCTACTCTGGCTGCCACACAGTCTTCCCAGCCAGGACTCTAGCTCTGGGTAACTCTGGGGTTTTATTGCCAGTTCCCCCTGGCTCCGACCTCCAGGACAACTTCCCTTCAACTCAGCTGCTCCTCAGCTTTCGTCCCAGGCCGGCTGCAGTCACAGCTGCTCTCCCAATTAAGTTGCCTCTGAGTCTCGTAAAGGGCCCGGAGCCCCAATGTGGCTCTACTCTGCTGCACACGTCTTCTTGAATGGCACGGAGATATGATCACAGGAGATGTCACTGGCCATCACTTAATTCTTCCTCTGCAACCTTTGCCTTAGCTGACAGGCATAATAGATATCCTGGATCCATCTCAGAGCAAGAGAGCAGGCCTCATCACAAGTGCTTAGAAGCCCTCAAGTCTAGAATTTTGCTAATGATGTCATTACTCCACCGGCCCCACATTATTTTTAGGACAGCCACTTCCTCCTCCATTAAGCCTCATGATTATGATTGTGCCATTGTGTTCCTAAAGCAGGAGGGGTAGAATATACAGCCCTTATTGTTGACAGAGAGAAACCCTCCAGTTCATGCGTCGCTGAGCCTCCTCTTCTGCCCTGGTGTGACCATCTGCTGAAACCCATTGGGACATTTTTAGCAGGCTGCTTAAAGTGATCTTTTATTAGGAAGGGGAGAAAAAACAGTTAATGACAAGCAACTTTTGACCCGGCAATGGGCTGCATTTGGTGGGTTTATATTTAGATCACTCACGGCGACGTCTCTCTTCAATTTGCTCTCATGTTTCCGTCTGTTCCCTCCTTGGGTAGCAGCAAGAGTCAGAATGCAAAGAGAGGATCATTAGGGGAGGAGAGAGAGAGAGAGAATATTTCTCTAACTTCACTCGAGTCTATGTTCGTACAGAGGCCATGAAAAGGGAACCTGTTTTCTTCTGAGCACACATCTTCAGGAATCTCTCTGTTCCATGTAGGGTCAGTCAGGGAATGTGAGATATAGTCAGTGAGATTCAGCAGTGGTAGGGAATGGGATATTAAAAAAACAGGAAGAACATTGACAAGCTGAAACAGAAATCCATTCTCCATTTAGCTGTGTGTGGGGACTGCGAACTGCTCTGAAGACAGAAAGCTCGGTGATTCAAAGGTGTTGGCCACTCACTGATTCAATTAAAATATGTTGGGGTGGCAAGAATCCTAGCCTTTAAAGAACAGAGATTCCAACCAGGAAACCAATGAGGACTTAAGGCAAAGAATACTAGGCCTCTGGCAGAATTACAGCTACGGACTGCATGCTGTTCGATATTAATAGTGCTGAGGTGTTAGAGCACAGCCTGGGATTTGGAACGGGGAAAGGTGTTCAGCTGAAACTTGATTGGCTTCCATCAGATGCTACTTTACAGCATGACCTTGGGTCAGTCCCCTTTTGATTTATGGAGCGATTGGTCTTTTCCTGACAATTGTTTCTGCAACGCTAGTGCCACCAGTCGCCGGCAAAAACTGGATGGTCCCTGGAGAAACCGGCTTTGTCCTACGGTGCCCCAGGCAGCAAGCCAGCATGGCATGACAGTTGGTGATCCATGGGGTCACTACAGCATGAATCAAAGACTCAGCCGTGGTTGCATCCAAAAAAATGGATGCTTCATGTACTGTGTCACAGGCCAAATGAAAACTGACTTGGCTTTAAGACTACGGCCAGTTGGAAACAAGCTGTAGCTCTAACGGAGATGACCACTGAAACAGGTCAGGCGTTGATGAGTGATGGCTGACATACCCTTTGCAATATTACCTCATTCTTCTTGTGGGGCTGCCAAGCGGCAGAGGTCACTGATTACAATCTCTTCCAGGAACAGCTGGTGAGACAGAGAACCATTTGCCCCCTCCCCCCAATTTAAAAGCCCAGAGTCCCATCACATGAAAAATTGTGACTTTATTGTGATGTTTCTCTTCCAGAAACAGAACAGGGAGACACCAGCAAAATAAAAATCTCTGTAGCTCTCTTATCCCATTTGGATACATGAACCCTACCAGTGGTTGAGGTAACTGAGGCCACGGAAGTCTCCATACTTAAAAATACAAAAAATAAATTAATAATAATAATAATAATAATAATAATAATAATAATAAATGGACAATAAAATTACTCAAAACTAACTAAAATACTGTTTCTGATCTACACTAACAACTGGATATTGAAAAATAGATTTTAAATAAGACAACCCATGCCTGGTTTCTACACATTCGTACCATAGAACAATTGTAAGGAACTAAGGCAGGTTGGTGCTTTGCCCTTTATATAGCCTTACACTGAGCATGTGCAGAACAGTGAAAAGCTGAGAGGGACAGCATCACCGCACTGGCCGCTGCTTTCCAGAAGGTTCCGAGGACTTACTGCACATGGTGTCCAGCTCTCATTTGTGTAAGTTGGCAACGTCCATCCAAAGAATTCCAATTACAGGTGACATACATTCCTTAACATGGATTTTCAGGACAATGTAATAATATCCATATCAGATCCTACTTCCAATAAACAGATTATCCTTTATAACACACCCTTCCACAAGTAAACGAAAATATGCTATAGAAGATCGACTGCCAACGTTGTAGTAATTTACTCTTCAACATTTGATTTTCTTTACCTAACGTTGCCTCTCCATTCTGCCTCCTGTTGGAAGACCAAAATCAGCTGTAATTCATTCTTTTTGTGTAACTCATTGAGTAACAATAGCCCAAAGAGAGTGGGGAGCCGCTTTACTTCCTTGTCAAATAGCCAAAGTCCATCCTGAACTGAACCATTCAGCCCACCAGGCTGATGTGGTTAAAGCACCCCGGTTTCTTTGGCCTACGGTGTACAACAGAGTAGCCAACATTGCATTCAGCCTCTAAAATTCAGTGGATCAGCTATGCATCCTCAACTGCGTGGTCTAGAGATGGTTATCTAGTGTGAAACCAAGCAGGATTTGAACCCAAAATCCTTCAGGGATGTAGTTGAGTACCTTAACCACCCAGCCATTGCACCTTTGTTTTAGTCCCTCCCAAAAGTTCTGATCCCCTGCAAATTGTGGAGTTCCTGACCACTTGTCTAGCATCTGGGTAATTCATATGATGGGTGAGAGTGAGTGATAAAGGGGAAATGGTAGGCAGCTGGCCTGGAATCTGCTCTAGGCCCAATTCCAGGCGCCCATTCTGGGCCAAAGGTCAGTTACATGGGCCAACGCGGACCACAGCAGGCCAGCATGTTTGATCAGCTGCACCATCCCCGCCACCGCAGGGCAGGGCCTGCCATGGCTGGTTGCCATGACTGTCCATCATGGCGGAGGGTGGGGTGCTGGAAGTAGAGCAGGGGCGGGGCTGGCCACCCACATGTTTCTTGTGGGACCCACCAACCCGGGTCATGCAGGTGGTGGGATGGCTCTCCCCATGGCAGGAATATTTGTTCCATGCCGCTCGCCGACCCGGAGAGTGGCGGCTGTGGTTTTCTGCCCCAGGCTGGACTGGGGAGCCACCCTGCCGCCTGCAGGTTTGGTTTTACCCATTGCTATCTCACCCATTGTTTCCTGTGCGAACAAATACCTTGGCCTCTTCCTTTCCTTCCTCTCCCATTTTTCTTCAGCAGAAAAGCCCTGGAAGAAACATCTCCTCCACCTCCCACCACCCCCACACACTTAGCTCCACAAGCTACAAATACTCTGGCCCTCATCTGGATTTGTTTGGTTAGCTAAAGCTGTGGGTTCAAAAAAAAAGGATGAAGCAAGTTTCTGGAGGACAGGCTCATCAGTAGAGAAGAGGGGATTTGGACCCTGGCTGCTACAGCTGAAACAGGTACCTGTTTTGGTA
This sequence comes from Sphenodon punctatus, assembly GCA_003113815.1. Classification (NCBI taxonomy): domain Eukaryota; kingdom Metazoa; phylum Chordata; class Lepidosauria; order Sphenodontia; family Sphenodontidae; genus Sphenodon; species Sphenodon punctatus. Next base: position 4,296,295 of record QEPC01006384.1, read on the forward strand.
CACGCATTTTTGGATACTATTTTGAGCATTTATTTATTTGCATTTCTTAGCCACCCCCTCATGCCCATGGCATCCCGGGGTGGCTTACAATACAAAAATAACAATGATTTAAAATAACACTCAAACACAATTTAACATCTAAAATCCCCTAACCCCCCCCCCAAACTTTTAGCCCATCCCCTCCTCCCCTCCACTGAAGGCCTGGGAGAACAGCCAAGTCTTGCAGGCCCAGCCGAAGCCCAACAGACTTGGGGCCCGATGGGCTTCCTCCGGGAGGGAGTTCCATAATCGCAGCCCGGCCACTGAGAACACCCTCTCCATTGTGGCCCCTTGCTTTACGCGGGGGACCTCCAAGAAGGTGCCCCCGGCAGACCGAAGGGGTCACTCTGGGGTGCAGAGGGTGAGGCAGTCCCTGAGATATGAGGGGCCAAGACCATGTAGGACTTTATAGGCCAAGACCAAAACCTTGAGTATCAGTGTCTGAGTATCAGAGTCTGAATACCATCAGGCACCCAAGTTTTCAAGTACCTGAAATTACCCCTAAACCCCCAAAATACCCCCAACTTTTTTTTAAAAAATTAAAAAATCCAGAACCGGAAGTCGAATATCCAGGACTGGAAGTCAAAAGATTAGGACTAAAATGGTATTTCAGGTACCTGCTTGGACATTGTTTCAGGCATCAAAAGTGCCCACAAATTCCAAGTTAAATCAGGGACCACAACTTCAGAGGGCGTACCTGGTTTTGTGGGTACCAATTTCAATGCTAACCCTTGCCAAGGGACTTGAGGTGGTTAATTTACCGCAGGTCATGAATAAGCCTGTCAATGATTATAGGTCAAGATGGCCGGGAGATGCCTACAATGCCAGACAGAGGTTTGGAGTAATCAACAGGGAGCGTCATAATATGTCCTGTTTTTATAAACTTCCACAGAAGCATCTGGTACTGGTCATTCTCACCAGCCAAGATAATGGGTTAGATAGACCATTTGTCTGATCCATTATGGCACTTCTTATGTTCTGCTTCTCAGACCCATCCATAACTGCCACAAAATTCCCCTTTGCCTGTCAACAGCCAGGATGCAGTTTGTCCTCTGTACAGGAATGACACTCTGGTCTCTGTGTTTTGAATGTAGAGGTTCTACCAGCTGTCAGACCAACTCATCAGACTAAGTCTTCAGCCTGAACGGCCCATTGTGGTTCAGCCATGCAGCTTGAGTGGCCAACATTAAGGCTTGCAACAAGGGAATACGATCACACCATTGATTTCTTTCTTGTTTGTTTTTTAATCTCACAGTAATTCTTTGAATATTTTCTGTAATTAATAAATCTCGAGGAACGGCAGCCTGCTTTCATGAGCATTAACATGGGCCGAATTTATCAGTTAAATGATTTGATTAGGATTATTCATTTGGCTCCACATGTGTGTGTGAGCATGGACAATGCATAAAGAATACCTCAGTTTCCATTAATGATTCAGGAAGGCTGGCCCTGTTGGGAAGTGAAAACCTAGCCCTGTGTGATGGAAGATTGATTTTGCAGGGAAGGACAGACAAATGTGTCCAGCTGTGGAACCGATAGTTTTATCTAAAGAGAATTGGTGAATAATTGCTCCATTCTTAATGCCCTTATTGTTCATTTTGCCTTCGGGGTTTTGTATTTATTTTTTTGACTTGTTTGTTTTGCCTAGGTTTGGAAACTTGTGAAGAAAGCCGTCTTACAGCATTTAGTCTCCAGCCTAGAAGAAAGGGGTGTTGTACTAATTTCTAGCTTGATGGTATTATAAGCACCAAAATGAAGCAGGACGCTGTATTAGCTCCGTGCTTGGGGAGAGAGAAGCTGAGAGCCGAGAAGCGCTGTCGGTTTCGAGATGTGGGCTGGGGTGACATGATCAAAGATCCAGCAGCCTCCATACATACCCATTGGTGGAGTGGTTTTTCAATCAGCCCCTACCTGTGCTGAGTGGGGAAAGGACAAAGCGTTGTGCTTATATATTCCACCAGGAGGTGAAAGGAAGCACAAGAGGGAAAGAAAAAAGTTCCCAATCAGCATCCAAACCCTTCAAGTTTCACGTCCCTCCATCTCCGACAGAACAAAATGATCTCAGAAATGACCCCTCTGCACCGATAGCAGAATGGAAAGAAGGACTCAGCATAACACTAATGGACCCTTTAACGTGTCTCCTCCTTTCTAAAGGCTTCCTAGAAAGCAAGGTTTCGCGTCTTTCAGTGAGGAAGGCGTTTGTGGCTGGATTTGTTTACTGTCTGCAAGGCTGTAATAGAGGATCCTTTAAAGGTGCCATTAGTGTTGTGCTGACTCCTGCTTTCCATTCGGAAAGGGCGAAGCGCATCAGCGAGGAGATTTGCAGAAATGGACCCCATTTGTCAACTCTTGGGGATGAGCGGCTGCTTGGTTGATTGTGGGCCTCTTGCTGACACCGTCAGAGACAGTTTTGTGTGGCATGGCGCATCTCTGAGAACTCCCCTACTTTCTGTACCAGTAATTACACCTAAAACAAAGTCTTTTAGATGGGGGCGCTTTGTCCTTGTCAGCATAAACTGGCATCTGGAACCAGGTAAAGTCAGTCACTTTCCATCACTTCTCAACAAACTGCCTGAAACGTCCAAGTCAGGGTTTCGTCTAAGTTTATGGCTGATATTTATTTTAACAAATCTCATCTGCTTCTGATTACCTTTGCCTAGGTTAAATGCTGCTTCACTTGTCCTAATGATCTTTTATTTTCTTCCTTCAAGTCCATAAGGATGGGCCAGTGGTTGGGGTATAACTACTAGAGCTCCCTGGGTGGTTTGTGACTCTGCCACACAAAGCTTGTTGACCTTGGGCAATTGGTTATTCACTCTGTGTTGCAGCTTCTCAATCAAGGGTGACAGTTCTTCCCTACCTCATGGGGGCTTTGTCCTTGTCAGCATAAATGACAAGGGATGCCCAGATGACATGGCAGTGGCGGTTTATAAACACACTCAATGGACATTCCCGTATTTGTACTGTAGAGAGCTAAAATGGGTACTCACAAAAACAGATACAACTGTTGAAATTGTAGTGACCAAAAATGTTTCAGAAGGGTTGAGCACTAGGTGGCCATCAAGTTATCTGAATTTCTGAGTGATCATTACCAAGTTACTTGTTACCATACTGGGGACACTCCATAAAACTAACTGACAGCAGTCTTAAAACAAATAAAAGAAAGTATTTTTCATCCAGTGCACAATTAGCTTCTGGAATTTGGTGCCAGATGATGTGATCCAGACCAGTAGTATAGTTGGGTTTAAAAAAAGAATTGGATCGTTTCTTGGAGGATAGGTCCGTAAGCGGCTGTTAGCCAAGTAGGTTGGAGGACATAACCTCTGACTGTCCGGAGTGAACAGCAGGGAATGGCTCACTCCATTATGATAGGCTGGGTATTTCTCTGAAGTGTCTGAGATGAGTTGCTGGACTCCATGGACCATCCATTGGTCTAACCCAATATTTATTTATTCTTTTATTTTATAAATGAATATGCCTCCCCTCCTGCCTCAGGCAGCTTGAGGCACCTCACAACTTCATAAAACACAATAAAATATAAATTTAAGTCCCTGTCCATTCTTATTGATGGGGTCACCATCC
>QEPC01006384.1:4300015-4321577 GCA_003113815.1 Sphenodon punctatus
AAGAAGAAGAAGAAGAAGAAGAAGAAGAAGAAGAAGAATGAATAAATAAAAACCTTTAAAAATACAACAAAATACAGTGTATAGCAAAATATTCCCCCCTCCATTCCCTCTAACCCTCCTCTCCACCAAACGCCTGGCAGAAGAGCCAGGCCTTACACTGATGGCAGAACATCAAAAGGCTTGGGCTGAGGTGGAGAGAGTCCCACAGCACCTGCGTTGACACTGAGAACATCTGCCTGTCGGTCCCCAACCCCACCCATCTAGAGCAAGGAACCTCCCATCTATAGAATCTATAGACCCCACCCATCTAGAGCAAGGAACCTCCAGGAAGGCAGTCGCCCTTGACCACAGGAGCCACCCAGGGGCCCAGAAAGGGAGGCCGTCTCTTGGGTAAGTAGGGCCTAGACTGTTCAGGGCTTTATAGGTCAGTACCAGCACCTTGAGTCAGGCCCAGAAGACTATAGGCAGCCAGTGCAGTGCCCAGATCACCAGCATAACGTGCTCTCGGCAGCCTGTCCCAGTGAGCAGATGGGCCGCGGCATTTTGCACTAGCTGCAGCTTCCGAACCGTCACCACGGCACTTCTTCTCTTCTAATGTGGTTACCAAGTTGCTGTTCTGCGCCCGTTTACTGAGTTAATAACTAATCATTTCCTCATCCATTTCCATTCATCCATTCCTTGTTCCATGGCCCTTCTTGTTCCGAGTGTGCACACCAATGAAAATGATGAAATACAGGGTATTTTCAGACGTTACGAGATCACGGTCAACCACGGACAATCCCCTGTGGTGGCGGATAGTCTCGTCACGTCTGGTTGCTTGCTGTCATATGTTCACCATGGTGAACCACCGGCTGTGAGCAAAATAACCACGCTTTCGAGGATGGTCCAGGCACCATGTCCAAAAGCGTGGTTAATTGAACCATGGCCCAGAATCGGCGGACGGTAATGTCTGTTACTGCCGCCGATTCCGGGCCGTGGCCCAGACCCCAGAATGGAATCGGGCGCAGTGGCCAGATTGGCCGCTGTGCCCACCCGTCTCCAGGAGGGCGGGCTGTCGGGAGGATCGTGGGGGGGCGGGGCTGTGCGGCCGCACATTGCCCCACACTGCCCCACCCCCTCCCCAGATTCTCCACCGGAATCAGCCGGCTCATCTGTTGATGGGCCGTTCTGATTCCGGCCAGGAATCAGAAAGGTGATTCCGTGACGGGGCCAAGAGGCGCCCCGTCACGTCTGAAATCACACACAGAAACTTGGAAAGTCACTAAAGTGGTAGAACTGTAAATCAGAATGGGTCAATTAAACCCCAAAGTTGGTAACTCGGTAATGGTAACGGTTTTGATATGGGGATTCCTATCGAGTAACCAATAGGTTTCCCAAAATTGCATGTACTACCCTTGGGTACAAAACTTACTATTTGTTTTAGCCCTAACTACATAAGAACTTGGAGCCCTGAGTCTTTGAAGCACTCTTAAATTACAAAAAACAAGGACAATTCTCTCCAATTCTCAGTTTTGGCAATTCCAGACAAACACTCTTCCCCGCCCATTTACCTGGAAAGCCAAGATATACAATACTGCTACAGTTGTTTCTTATGTGACCGTTAACATAACTATTTATAATGTTGTAATTAGTAATGGACCCAGGAGTGCAGTTGGGCATATGCCATGTAAACAACAGCAGCAAATGTAAATTTCCTGGGAGAACACATCCACACGTATCCTGATGTGCCTGAGCAGATTAATGATGGGAACGGGCCGCAGAATTCCCAATTTCCTGAGCAGGCAAGATGGCAGGACTGCAGAGCTGATTCATCCAGTAACAGGTGTTGCGGAAATGCTACACCTGCCATTAAGGTTGCCTAATACTTTCTATTGGAAGATCCCATTATAATTATCAGATGTTTCTAAGTTAGTGAAACCTGAAGTGTTTGGATTGAGATTTTCCATACCTCAAAATGATTTCTCTTGAACAGTGCGGCCATTTCTGAGTAAGAACGGAGGAGCATGCATTAAACCGGTAGGTTTTGTCCATTTCATCAGAAAGCTTTAGCTCCTCCATTATTCTAAGGAGGGACTCATAATTTTGGCAAGTACGGCATGGGAAGACTACTGTTGTATATCAAAGACATGCCTTTTGCCATTCCTGTAAAAAGTTGCCCAAATTTATTAAGAGAGTTCTGTGCTTCCAAAAGAAATGCAGTTTGAACATACTGTTTAGAAACTTGATAGAATATTGGGTGCATTTTTAAATACCGTATTGAGTACCCGACCAGCTACCTGGTCACAGATCGGATACTCAGAGCAGTAATTTCCATTGTCAGTTTACTGATTTATTTTTTGGTTACTGATTGATTCCATCAGAATGGAAAACTGAAAAACTGGGCCGGAAATGTGAAAACTGGGACAGGAAGTCGATATTCTGGGACATCGGGTACGCAAACCGGGCACTATATTTTGTGTCATTATATTTACATTAGAAATAGACTTGGCCTGGGTCTGTATTTCATAGCTGAAGGGAACCCCAGGGGTCATATAGCCCAGCCCCCTGCCATTAAACAGGATTCACACAGTACATGCACCATTCCTGAGAAGTGCCTGTCATCAAACCTATTTTGAAAAGCCACTGGGGTGGGGCCTCCAGAACCTCCTTTTGCAAATTATTCCTCTGTTGAACTTTCCTGGGAGTTGGAAAGTTCTTCCTCGTGTTTAGCCTAAATCTTTTCTGCTTTAAAGTAAGCCCATCCCCTCAGTGGCCAGAGAGAACAATAAGGCACCATGTTGCTTGCAGGCACCCTTTTACATATTTGAAAACTGTAATAATAATGTTCCCTCTTTTCAGCTCTTTTTTTTTTTTCTAGGCTAAATAGTCCCAGTTCTTTCAATCTCTCCTCAAAGAGACACCATTCATCCCACCAAGAATGCTGGCATTTGATCCCAATTTAGCCTGTTCTACAGACTCATTCAAGGCTGGGCCTGGTACTATCTCTCCTCCCATACCCCAAATTTAGATGCGGCGCCATGTTTTTAGCACTGGCTCACCTCCGAGTTCTTTGTCACTCTTTTCTCGAGGGGTGGGTACTGGGGGGAGGAGTGGGAGTGCACCACTCTTCAGACCCTACTGAAGAAATGTCTGGAAGGATTACTTGCGTTCTCCGTTTGGTGACTTTAAGTTACCCATCCTGATCGACGCCAGGGAGGAGGACGATCTGAGCGCTGCTTGTGCTGGGATGGAAACCAGAAACCTTTCCTGTAATTTGGCTGTGGGAACAGGGCTGGCAGTCGCTCCGGCACCGTTGGAAAGGTCATGTTATACGCATGAAACTAGCTGACTTGGTAGACAAAATATAAAAAGTCCCAGAGCTGGACAGGACAGGGAGGGGGAAAGTGTGAATCTAAAATAAAACTGGCAGCGGTCACTGTGTGAGGCTAGAGGGGAGCGATTAAGAAGTTCCCTAACAAAACCGTATCAAGGGCCCCTGCAAGCTCAGCATTAGGGCTGGGTGACTGAGCAAATTTGGGTATTTGGCTGAAGGAGCTAGCAGGGATTTGAAGATTATTATTATTATTATTATAAGCATTTGTATAGTGCCAGCTGTCTACCAAGCGCTTTACAGAACAGCAAGATAGACCCGGTCCCTGCCTACTGCTCACAATCTAATAGACACAGAGGGGGAGACAAGGAGAGGGGACACAGGGAGAGACACAGATAAACAACGTAAGATCTGTCCTGGTAGCAAGATCCATTGTTCAAGATGGGGCTCGCTTTTAAACAATTTTGTTTTTTTTTATCCTTTAATTCAAGGCACGGAGTGATGGAGGAGTGTGATTAGCTGATGGGGACGGCATGATACCGATGTGCTGCCACTGATCAATCAAAAAAGAGACTGGCACTCTGTGCTCCACTGCCAGCATCTGGGCAGGTGTCAGCACACAGTGCTACTACCCATTATCTCCCAAATGCTGCTGCTTCCAGGCACACAAGCGGGTTGCTCTTAAAGTGAAATCTCATCAGGAAAGGAAGTTTCAGTGAAAGTCTGGTTTTGATCACGTTCAATTATCGGTCGGAATCCGAGAATTTTACATGGATGGCGCTATATAAATAATTAATAAATAAATAGACATTTTGAGTATGGGAGAGACAAGGCGGGAAATTTGATTTCTTTAAGCTGCCGGGTAACTTTCACTCAGAAAAATTTCTAATTTTTGTTTTGTTTTAAAATCTCAAAAGCAGTTATGAAATTTTTATTCCCCACCCCCCTTTCAGAAAGTGACATTGTTTTCCACCACCTCTGTCTTGCGCCACTACAGGAGCAGGATAGCGTGAACCAGGACTGTTGTGGTGTTCGAGGGAAACGGTAACATAGCTATAAGGTAGGCCAGTTTGAAATTATTATTATGATATGTCTCCTTGTCTCTCCCGATGTTCCCCTCTTCCTTGCCTCCCCTCCCTTGTCTTTCTTAGACTGTAAGCCCCTTGGGGCAGGGACCTGTCTCTAATTACAGATTGTACTGCACCAGGTATATTGCTTATGCTATATGAATGTATTAGTCGTCATAGTAGTAGTATTTTATTATTATTGTTGTTATTTTATTTATATAGCATCAGCAATGTACCTGGTGCTGTACAATCAGTAGTTAGAGACATGTCCCTGCCCCAAGAGGCTTACAATCTAAGAAAGACAAGGGAGGAAGATGAAGATAGGGAGAGACAAGGTACATTCATTTAGCTGAGAGGTCACAGGTGCACGTGCTTAGCTTTGTGACAGGGAAGAGGGGGACTCTGAATGAAGGTGGGAAGAGGAGGCATCAATGATGGGTTTATGGGGATGAGGGAAAATAGAGTAAAATGTATGATGGGTGGGTGGGTGAGTGTGGGTGTAGTTTGAGTGCACACACATATACACACTATAGATTTGCATGTGTTTTAATCTGTGTGTATATTCTCTCTCTCTCACACACACACACACACACACACACACACAAGTCTTCATTCTTCATTGCAAGCAAAAATAGTCCTTCCATTGTGTAGGACTGTTGTTTGTGTGTTAAGAAGGCACTGTCCATATTCGCCCTTTAGCCAAAGGGCGATAGCTGAGGTGGGTCGTGTAGATGGGGGGAAGCAGGGGAAGATGAAGGTTAGACTCTGGGCTTCAGTGAGGAGGCAGAGAATTCACACCCTGGGGGACTTTAAGAAGCGTACACCTCATCACTGTATTCTGGGAAGAAAATTGATTAAATGACTAGCCAGAGTGCAGCTCAAGGTTGCTAAACAGGTTCAATAATCTCAACTTAGGTGCTTTGGTTGTTGAAAAGTAACATTTCCTGAAGGGGTACCTCCTCTCCACCCAAAATTGGATCATTATTGCGGAAAGTTCCAAGGCCAGGGAAAAAAACAATTTGCCCTAATGAGCCCAGCCAACCATCAGCTATTTTATAAGCATTAGTGTATAATAAGGAGAAATAACTGCATTAGCCCAGCATCCGCTGTTCAATCTGTCATAGAGCAAGGGACATATTGGCACATTGTTATGTTTCAAACGACTCTGCTAATCAATGTTCCCCCCCCAAAAAAAAACACAAGACAAAAACCACAAATTTACCCAGAGGTGCTCTACTAACAATGCAATGCTCTGTCCTTAAAATGAGCAAGGTGACAACAGAGGGAAGAGGAGTGACAGCTGCTGTATTTTAGCTGCTTTAGGCATGGATTATGGGGGGGCGGGGATAGCAGGGACAGACTGATTGGGTGTAGTATAGAGAATCTATGAACCCTTTTCCCATCCTGAGCTTTCACCAGCAGAGGGTGTCTTTCCAGATGTGACACACCATGTCTCCCAACCCTCATGGGTCCAAACTGTCTTCAGAAATGGAAGTGTCCCAATACCACAGCAGTGGCCGCCATTTTATCAGACATATCCAGCTATCAAATCTCTCCAGGACAGAAAGCTTAATCCTTTTACAGCTTGAGATATTGGGGCAGGCTCTGACACCAGGAGTTGTGATAGGCTCTCCTGTTCTCTATGGGTTGGGCAAGGGACCAGGAGTCATGTCATACACGCTCACCAGCGGGTTACACTACTGTTCTGAAATGTGTGTTGAAGTCATGTAGGACCGAAACAAAGCTGTGATGGGGGTTCCATCTTTGACGGATCTACCCGTTCTGATCCAGTCTGGCAAAACGCAGATTGGACTGTGACCCAATCCGTATTTTGCTGGAGATCCAGATCTCTTCCCCGTGCATTGCACATGTGCAATATGTTGTCACAGTCCAGGGCACCTCCGTTTTGTGTATGCACCCTGCATTTAGAACTTTGCCTGGAGTTCCAACACAGTTTAAAATCTGCAGCAGATCTCCACTTGGTGTTCTGAAAACGGAGAAAATCTCCACAAAGTTGAAAAGGGCTGATCTGATTCAGCCCTAATCTCACAAAGCAGGTGAACAGATTTTTATTCCAACACCCAGGCACCATTGGAAACAGCTGCTCTGGGCAATTCCCAGATGTTTTGAGATGCAGACTTGTAAGACCTTGGCTATAGGGGTCTTACCAGGTCTGTGTCTCAAAACAGCTAGGAATTGCCCAGTGCTGTTGTTTGCAATGGTGCCTGGACCACTTACGATCTGGTGAGGAGTGTCTAAATCCCTCCTGTGGGGAGTTTCCCCAACCCGGACTTTTAAAATACAGGGGAAAGCTTGCCTGTGTAAAAACGTCCTGAGTCTTGGTGTGTAAAATCCCACTCACAAAGGAGTGCCTTTCACACGTCAGATAAAGACTCTGAGATAATCTCCACCTTCAAAGGCCTTCACAACCACTTTGCTAGCTGAATGACATGCAACACGGGATGTCAAGATTGTTCTTTGCCAGAGGCTGCATAGAGAACACACAGCACTAGAGTAGAAACGGGTACTAATTTAGTACCTGAGGGTAATTCCCAAGCACTGTGTCAGGTGCCCAACAACGCAAAAAAAATCTGTAATTTCTGCTACTGATTTACCGATTATCCTGTTACCGATCAGTAAACTGGAACAGAAAACTGAAAAATTGGGACCGGAAGTCGATATTCCGTGACAGGAAGTTGACATTCCAGGACCAGAACTCGACATTTTGGGACATTGGGTACCTGAATCAGTCACAAATCAGGTACAAATCAAATCAAATCAAATCCAGGTGCAGGTTTTGGGCTGCAAGCTGGAAACTAGGGTTCTGTTCCCTGCTATGATGAGCTCTGAGTCAGGAGGTGTGGCTTCTGGGTAAGGCGGCGTGGCTTCTGGGTCAGGAGACGTGGCTTCTGAGGCAGGAGACGTGGCTTCTGAGGCAGGCCTGGGCCCCAGCAATTCATTTTTTATTTTTATTTATTTTATTTTATTTTTCCAAATTAAGCACTGTTTTTGTTGTTGTTTTTAGGAGGGATTTGAAGGCTGTGAGGGAGGGAGCAGAGCATATGTGAATTAGGGATTTGAGAACACCGAGGGGGTTCGGTGTTCGGCCTATTCGGTGTTCAGCCCCCCCCCCCGAAACTGTTCAGATTCTGGCTGTTCAGCCCGGGGTCATGTGACCCAGAAGGCCTAGTAGAGGCCTGAAGCGCTCCAGACCGCCGCTGGACCCACTGCCGCCACCGGACCTGGGGTCGGAGCCCCGGCACCACCAGGTAGGGCTATTCCTGGGGTGGGGTTTTTAATAATAATAATAATAATTAATTACAAGGCTGGGCAGGGTTGGGGGGGGAGCTGAGACCCCGGCACCCCTTCCACCCGCGCAGCCTGGAGGGGGGAGGGAAAACTGGGTTCCCCCCTGTCCTCCACCCCCCGCCTGAACGGTTGCGGAACCCGAACTTTGTTCAGCCAGTTCAGGCGGGGGGCAGCTCAGATTCGGGGGGGGTTCGCAAACGGGCCAAACACCCCGAGTTCGGGCCGAATGCTGAACCCCCGAACCGCGTTCGCACATCCCTAATGTGAATGTTAATCACAGTGGCAGAAGTAGGGGTGCGGCAGAGATTAATATTATTAGAAGGAATTGCAAAAGGAACTCGATGTGAGTGGGACTCTCAGTTGCCTAAGATGTAAAACTCAGCTTGGTCAGTCATTGGAAACAAGTCTGCATTAGCTGAGTCACTGGGTTGGGTGACTCCGAGATGGAAAAAGAAGATCCCTTCACTTCTCTTCTGAAGTTGGGCTCTGGATGGGAGCAATAGAAGGGACAGGTTATAAAAATGACAGATGTAAAGAAAAGGAAGCGGCTGAAGGGTAGAAATTTACTGTGATGTCTGGCCCAGAGATGACCCCGGTTCTCGCTGTTTGGGGCATTCCCCCTCCCTCTCGAGCTGAGACAGGCAGCTGGTCAACTCAACAAGCGGAAACTGTAGCGTTGTCATTAGTGTGTGATGCTGAAACAATGATGTATGGCTGGCGATACATCATGTTAGGTTTCCGGAGAGCAGCGTAGACCAAAGCATGAACCTAATTCATGATGCATGAACACATTGATCTTCCAGGCTCTGAAAATATAGTGTAATGAACCCCTGCTAACACATCATTTTTATTCCACTGCACCTTACCAATATCTAATGATTTCACCTTCCACCTAGAGAAGAAAATATAATTGTATGGGAGTTCCAGCTTTGTTCTTTGATGCCCCGGATAACCTTTAGCTAGCTGCGTTTCATTCTGCAGCTATTGGGGTGTTGAGACTGAAACTTACACATTTCATGATTGGGATCAGATGCGTGCTGAAAGTACTCTCTGTTAGTACATCTACCGAAAGCATGTGCCCATAGTCTATAACAGTAGACATGCACGAGCGGAGGCAGAAAGAGCCAAAGATAAAACAAGATTGTAAAGATGTTCAGAAGCAGGTGTCCAGATTTTGGGATTTCTGGATCCGCTCCCCCCCTTCCCCCAATCGGTACTCAGGAAATGACAATTACTTAGGGATGGAGATTACCCCGTAAATGTTATTGTTTGCAGCATTCCATCTGGTGATTTCAGAGCACAGTCATCTTCCCCCCCTCGCCCCCCTCCCAAAGTCTGCATCTCTTCTTAAGATCCTTCTGCCGCAGCTCACCCTCCGTGAAGCAAGAGTCTGGCAGCTCTTCGAGGAAACTAGCAACTTCCTAGTTTTGTTGTTGTTGTTTGTTGTTATTAGGAGAACTTTAAAGAACAAATATTTTCCAAGGCCCTTTCCGCTTTTCCATCCAAGGAAGAGTCAAGCATTGGCAAGCATCTGTGTACTCATCTCTTTTCAGCACGTGGCTTTTCTCCTCTTCTGCAAGTGTTTGGCAAGCAGCTTCCCTCTGCTGAGGCTGCTAAAAGTAGGAATCATTTGCATTTGAAGATTCAGTGCTAGATAAACTTTGGGTTATCACCTAAATAGAGAGGCGGGCAGAACAATCCTCTGCCAGCCATGGTATCTCTCAGACACAACATAAGCCACTGGCTATGTTTACACATTGGCATGGCTATGTGTTAGTGAAACAAGTAGCTGGTAGCCCTAGTTTAAACTGAGAATGATAAACATGAGTGTAGTGCAAGACCAGTCCATGGCAGAGGCTTTACACAGAGAATGAACGGCAGATTTGGGTCAATAAGCAACCTAGAAAAAAAGCAATGTATAAAAAGAGCATCTTGCATTATTGCCAATGACTTGCGGATCACACCTCCTGAACCAATCAGTGGAAAACTGACATGATTACTTTTCGTATGTGCAGCTGTAAGATGCTCGGCTGGGTTGTCCTGAAGACTCTTAACCCAGGAGGGACCCAGAACCCTTGTCTGAGTAGCAGGCTGTGGGCTCCAGTGGGATGGACTCTGCCCCACCTAAGCTGACGAGAGGTGGTGTCTGTCTGCAGCCCAACAGGTAAGTTAGCCTTTCAGGACACCATGGCTGAAGCAGGGGATGAATAAAGGGGTTTGCCATGCAAAGAAAGAAAGAAGTTTCTAGGTTTCTGCAACTATGGGGTGGCATACCCTCTATTTTGTGCAGGAGAACCATGCCCCAGAGAGATTAAAATGTAAGAAGTGCCAGACTGGATCAGACCAATGGTCCATCAGGCCCAGCATCCTGTCTCTGACTGGCCTGGACCACATCTGACAACAAATTCCACATTTTAACTGTGCATTGAGTCAAAAATAATGTTCCCTATTTACTTGTTCCACACCAATCATGATTTTATAAACTTCTATCTTATTCCCTCTCAGCCGTCTCTTCTCCAAGCTGACGAACCCCAACCCATCCAGCCTCTCTTCATACGAGAGTTGTTCCATACCCTGGATCATTTTTGTTGCCCTTCTCTGTACCTTTACTATTTCTGCTCTATCTGTGACTAGAACTGCACACACTAGTATTCAAGGTGCGGTCGCACCATAGATTTATATAGTGCCATAATGATATTTTCATTTTTATTCTCTATCCTCTTACAAATAATTCCTAATATTCTGTTTGCTTTTTGGATGGCCTCCGCACATCGAGTGGAGGATTTTAATGTATTGTCCACAGTGACTTCAAGGTCCTTTTCCTGGGTGGTACCTGCTAATTTAGAACCCAGATGTTGTTTAGACTTGGTTGGGACATTTACCAGCCACATCGTGATGGTGGGGTCTTGGTTTGGGGTTTATTTTTCAACGTAGACGTTTGTAGCAGGTGCCAGCAGTCCAATGGGTTTGAATAAGTCTTGGTCACTTGCCCGGGTCTTTATTTGAACCTGCAAAGGCAGCAGAGGCAGTTTCAGGTAGGAACACAGAACACAGTAGCACAGAAGATGAGAGAAGGTACCCAGTCCACACAAGCGCTCACACAAAATCCTTGCCTTACATAAAAGTTTGTGAGTGCTTGATATTTCTTTTTAACGAAAAAAAAAATGGATCTGATGGAGGAGATTTTCTCTTCAAGGAGAAGTATCAGTGACTGGGGCAGCTTCAAAAGCAAGTTAGCCTTTGCCAAATCTCAGAGGGTTGGGGGGTTGGTAGTGGGGGAGAGATGGAATTAAGTACCACCATTCACCCACCTCTAATGAGCAGTCCATGGTTTCTCTTGCCACTTCTGATAGCTTGTCTTCCTCCCCACCCCCCAATGTCCTGAACCCCATGGCTTGACTTTGACAGGCACTTTTCTTCAACAGGAGTATTACACACATTTAAAAAACACTTAAATGCTAATGTGAAATCTAGAGGGGAGAAAAAAAGGCCCGTCAAATGTAAGAGAGATGCTCTGAAGACATGATGTCTCGGCAGAAGGATTTGACCTCAGTAATCTAATTTGCTTTAAATTTAAAATGATACTTCATTCTCTTATAATAAGGCTCGTGTCGTTGGCTCATAAAGATTACAATTTCTTGTCTTCCAATTGTAATAAATCCAGTTCAAGCACCCTCTTGATTCAACATTCGTCACAACAACATGCAGAGGGCATGGCTTCTCCACTATGTTTTATGGAGAGGGTGAACCAGACTTGTCGGTAGAAAATGATGATGCAAGACTATCAAGCAATCTTCCCCTCCCCCCACTTCTCCATTTAAGCGGTGAAAAGAAGACTATGTCTAAATTATAGCTTATTCCTCATTATCCAGCCGTAAAAAGGTTAGGCTGGCAGGGGAGCCAGACTGGCTACAGTTCCGCATTTTATCTTTCCACCGGGGAACAGTTTGGTTCCTTTGAATCCATCTGAAAATATTTCATCTTCCTGCCAATAAACCTGGTAGTGTGACCTTTCTGGTTATTTTCACTGAAAGTGATAATGAACTGACCAGTGGGTAGAAGATCCTGTGTGCCTTTGAGGTTAGATTTTTGAGAGGAAAAAAGAAGGAGAAAGAGGAGAAAAAGAGAAAGTGTTTGTCATGCAAAATCAGGAATGGGCACTTGGTTTAGGAGCCGCAAGTTGCACCAGCAATTTTGAGCAGTGTTAGGTGCCCAGTAGCCTGACTGAGCAGCGGTAGGGTACCTGATTATCCAAAAAAATGGCTTTTACCGTCACCAATTTACCAGTTACTAGACTGGTAAATTGATACTGGAAACTTAGTAGCAGAAATCAGGAATGTAACTAAAAAAACGGGACAGAAACTTGAAAAACCGGGACTGGAAGTTGGTATTACATGACAAAAATCAGTCAGTTGAGTCTTTGGGGTAATCCACAGGGCACTAATGGGTACCATTTAGTACCTGGTGGTGACAGGTCAAGCCAAGGGACACAAATTTGTTGGGTATACCTGTTTTTGAGGGTACTCCTTTCACCTCAAATCAGGAGCCAATTTTCAAAAGGGCTCACTCTCCACTCAATAGCACAAGTCCCATTCAGGGTGGGGAATGGGGACTCCTAATTCCTTCAGAACAGCTGGTTTGTAAGGCGTACGCCCCCCAGGGTGGTCTCTGTCTCAGCCACCTAGAGGCAACACAGAGGCTTCAGAACAACTCTAGGAAATTCTTAAGTCCCTGGGGATCCCTGGCCCTTGGGAAATTCCAAGAACCACTGTGTCTCCTATACAAAGTTGCCATTCTTTGGACCAAGTGAGGCAGGGGAGGAAGCTAGCCCAAATGTCCTGGCCTCATCCCTGCTTCTCCCCACTTAAATGCCTTCTAATTTTACTTGAGTGTCATTAGTAGGGATGTGCAAACAGAACGCGGTTCGGATGTTCGGTCGTTCGGTTCGAAACCCAAGTTTGAGTTTGGTTGTTCCGTCCGGCGGAGTTTGGTTCGGTCAAATTTGGCTGAACATCCCAAAATAGCACTATCGATACCAATACCAATACTGAAATCAAAATATTTTTTTCTGTATCGGTATCATTTGGCCCTGAAACCACCCCTGGTGCCAGGAAGTTTGCTCCTCAGCTGCCTCCCCCTTCCAGACATGTTTTTCCAGCCCAAAGTCACGTTTTTCCTGCCCCCAAACTCATCCAAACTTTTCCGAACTGTTTGGCCATTCAGACGTTCGGTTCGGACGTTCGGTTCGGTCATCCGAACAGGCCGAGTTCGTCCCGAACTCTGAACATCCGAACTGCATTCACACATCCCTAGTCATTAGTCCTGCTCAGAGCCTGCTTTACAATGTGGAAGACAAGTAGTTGCCCAGGGAGCAAGGAATGTTGGGCCAAGATGTATTGTCCCTGCAGGAGAGATAATTTGGCATTTTAGGTGCCTCTTGCACTAGTCCCACTTGAGATCCCTACTCTAGAGAATGACACGGTTTGGCACTGGCATGTCTAGAACCTGGGTCATTGGGACTCCTGTCATCCCAGCCACCTGGGCAGGTTCAGGTATGAGGGCTTGGGAGCAACATCCAAGTCCCAAACTTTTCCCAGAAACTTCCTAATCTTTTCCCCTGATTGGCTGCAGGGTTCTGCCTCAGGGTTTCCTGGAAGGTCCTATAAATACTTCCTGGGTCAAGGGTCAGCTTTAAGTTCGGAGCTTCCAGAAAGAAACACAGTCTGATAGCGCTAGGACTCACTTCTCCCTGCCCCTTGTCACTCCCTCATGTCTTCCCACACTGCTCCCTGCCCCACCTCTCTCCCTTCTGCACTGTTTGTCTACTTATTGACACTTACCTTGGTCTTGACCATGCTTAGCACTGGGATCCGGGTACCCAGGGCTTGGCACGGGGATATGGATACCCACTGTCACCAGCCCACTTTATCAGTGCCCCAAGACTGGCCTTCTGGCAGCAAAGTGCATTAATACCATTGACTTCAAGGGGCATTAATTGTGTGCTTAAGTGTTTTGCTGAATTAGGGCCAGAGTGGATAATGGGGCTGCCCCTTGAGGATTTGTAATGTAGAAAGCAAGAGTGACTCGATAGTTTAAGGCTGAGTCAAGCTTCCTTTTTAGGGGTGAGGTGTTATACAAGTCAGAGTCCTAAATGGTCACTTAATTATTGGATTATTGTAACCACATGAGCTAACTAGGGCTGAGACAAGAGCAAGTGTTCCTGTTTTACAGGCAAATGCCGACCTTTTAGGAGTGCTTACAAGTGTCCATCAATACTTTGTCAGTTTATGGTGATTCTGTGCTTCTGCCAAATTTTTTGGTCATTTTCATCACTTTCCAGGACTTTCTGGGACTTTTTGGCACTTTCCGAGACTATTTTGGCACTTTGTGGAAATTTCACGACAGTTTTACAGCACCTTTATGACAATTCCCAGCCCACCCCCACCCCCCACCGCTTAGCTGGCACGTTTGTGTCTCCACAGGTCCGGGCTCCGTGGCGTGCACGTGGGGCACACAGGGCTTGGGAACAGTCCCATGGCATCCCCATTCAACTTACAAAAAAATAATGGAAATCCGGTAAGTTTCGGCATCAGGTAAATGGAAGCAAATGCCCTGCTTCTGATGGAAACAGCACCTGCCAAGATTTCTCGTTTTAGGCCTAGCGCGAACAGCATTTCCTGGCAATACTTAGCAGGAGCAGAGGGGTCTTCCATCCCTGCTAGAATGATGCAAAAATGAAGGGAATAACTCTGCAATACATTGCCAACACATTGCTGGTTTTGCACACTTCACATTCCCAAGGATGGAGACCAACTGGGAAGAATCAGAGGAGAGCAACTAAGAGTGTTAACAAACATGACATTTAGCCCACGTTAGCTAACATTAGCCCACATTAGACCACACTGTTTATTAGGTGTTTTCCCTGCAGCTCCCACTCACGGCGTGGTCTCAGAAAATGTGGACCCTGCCGTGCAGGTGGATGTTGACTAATGCGGGCTAATGTGTGTCCACGTCGCATCAGTTATGTTGCGCATGTCCTCACGCGCATGCAGAACCGTAGAGTCACAAGTGAAAGCCTTGAGCATCTGAGGAGCAACCTGATCTTCAGGGGCAGCAGAGTGCGGTGGGGAAGACCGCCTGCTCCTCTGTGAAATTCATTGCATTAAAACTGTGAGTGGGTGGGCCAAGTGAGGGCCGCACCGACCGAACACGAACTCCAGCGGGTTATTGTCTCATTTGTTTTTATCCTAAGATGATAAGGGGGCTGGCGAGCAAGCCATAAGAGAAGAGGCTGAAAGAACTGAAGGTTTTCAAAACCCATCTGGACAAGCATCTCTCCGTGATGCTGTAGACACGGATTTCCAGCCCTGGAGCAAGGAGGTTGGATTAGATTACCCTGGTGGTCCTTTCAACCCTCAAATTCCATTAAATTTGCCCCCCACCCCTCAATTTGAAGAAATGTTGTGTTTGAGTTTGGGGGTGTGTGTGTGTTTGTTTGTTTGTTGTATTTGACTGTGTGAACTTTGAATTTCAAGGCCACTTTATTCTCTGATCTGGAGGGCTGGGAGCAAGACGTCCAGTTCTCTGGCATCCTAGGCACCGCATTTCCTTCATAGGCACACTGGAATTCCCCCATTTTACAGGCCCAAATGCATGGGTGTGTAACAGGCAGAGACCCTAAGAGCACTCGTCCACCCTTTAAGAAAGCACAAATAGCACCAGCCAGGTGACTGGACTAGCAACACTGCAGGTACTACTGAAAGTACCTGCAGTGGATGCAGTTGTGAACGGGCATGGTTGACATCTCAGAGGGCCTGAAGAAGCTGGAACAGGGCTCAGTTAAGAGAAAGCTGATGAAGAGGCAGGAGCTCTGTGGAACAAGAAAGAGCTGAGGGGAAGTTCTGAAAAGTAGGCTCAGAAGACTGCACCTGAGCCAGTGGTACACCGGGGCCCGACTGGGTGAGTCCGCCCTAGAGACTGAACTGAGCTACGCCAGCAAGAGGGTGGTTTCTGGCTGGGCTGAAGGCTACAGAGACTTGATACTGTGAGCAGACAGCAAGAGGACTTGCCCAGCTGAAGAGATTATAGAGAGAGACAGTATCAGAGACAGAGGATTAAAGCCTGGTTTGGGGATATATAGAAAGTGAAGAAAGACTGTATAAAATCTAATTCCCAAAGTTAAAGTGATTTGTGGGCCCTGATCCTGATAAGACCCACCCAGGCAAGCCCATCCCTGCTACCCTGTGGTGGAGAATGTATGCAGCCCCAGTGCTGGCCATCAAGCCATCACAGTGAAAGGGAGTTTGACCCAAGACAGGACAAGCTTGCCAGTGAGACCTGAGTGGAGGAGTGTGGCCAGAGACAACAGACAGGTGGAGGATTTCACCCAGCAGTGAGCGAAAGAAATAGAGAGTGGATGAGCAGCCCAGCGTGACCCTGAAGAAATCTGTGAGCCCCGGGCCAGAAGCAGATGGGATGGAAGGCGTCTGGAAATAAAAAACAGCAGCAGGAGGAGTGCACCCAAGATGGAGGCATCCACACAGCTTGTGGGCTTAGGTGGAGCCAGAGCTGCAGCATCATAGATGGGGCAAGGAGCACCAGCACACCCAAGTGACGAGGACGTGGAGAACCACTCTTGAGAGACAGGCTGTATTCTCACCTGCAGTGGCGGTGGGTGGTGGCAGCGGGAGGGACAAGGGAGATGCGGCAGTGCGGAGGAGTCGGTGGCAGGGAAAAGAGCCGGTGCAAATGGGGATCTGTCGCAGCTTCTCTCACATGTTAGGGCAGGGCCGGCTCTTTTCCTGGCTGCCATCTCCTCTCCCTCGCCCCTCCCACTGCCTCCGCCGCAGGTGAGAATACAGCCTCAGACAGTGGTGGATACAAGGTACCAGGGTTTTCCCAAATGGGGTGCCGTGAGACACTGAGCGTCTTTAGACATAACAAAGATTGGGTGTCAAAACCCCTAAGCCCATGTTTGGCCTTTGTGTGTAAGCACCATAACAATCCCAGCACCCATTTGGCCACCCGTTAAACAAGCGATGTGAACACACTGCATCACAAGGACAATTTGCGTGTTCCGGTTAAACATGTGGCCAACGTTGTGTCTAATGACATGGGGAACGAGGCAGCAGCACTTGTGTTCTGAAATCAGATGGTGAGCAAAACATCAATTTGCCCCAAGATGGGCTGTGTGTCTAAGCAGCGCCACATGGCGAACACAGGGCCAAACCGGTGTTCATATCAAGGTCAAAACACACATTCAAACACCCGTTGATGCTGTGTCTAAAGACACCCACTGTTATCAATGTGGACAGTGGGGGCACTTATGGAGGTGGTGCCCCACCTCAAAGCAAAAAGAGATATGGGCTGTTCACACACATCGCACTGGCCTGGTTCATCCTGCTTTGGCCCGAGCTGGCCGGAGTAATGCCTGAATGTTTGTTCCGGGCCCGCCAAATGTGGGCCCAGAACAAACCCCACCTGGGGTGGCAGCTGGACGAGAAATGTGGGCTCAGAACAAAGCAGGCCCACAGTCCATGCCCAGCTACAGCCCAGCCAGACCTGAGCTGGAGAACTGGGTGGGAACGCATGTTCCTGGCCCCATCCCATCCCATCCCAGTGTGGGGGCTTGCTATGGCAACCAGCCATGGCTGCCCTTCATGGTGCGGGAGGGGGATACTGGGAGTGCAGGGGCGTGGTTGAGTAGCCACAAACGGCTGCTCCCCGTCCCCCCGCTCTGGCCGAATCAGGCCACAGGGATGTTTGTTTCCATAGCTGGAATGCCCCTGACCGGGGGGAAGCCCTCCCCACCCCCGGGTGGGATGATGCTACCGCTGTAATGTTTATAGGTACCCATGAACTCTAAGAACCCAGAGAAAGGTTTGGCATGGATTCTGTGGTTAAAAGGGGGTTTTGTGGGTCCCACCTGCGAAGGAGCAGGTTGGGGAAACAAACCCAGAGCAAAGAAATGCCTGGGAGTGAGCAAGAACCCCAAGTTAAATAGAAAAGTAAGAATGCATAATCCAGAGACCAGACAGCATTGGGAATCTCAGCAAGGAGGGATGGCCCTAAAGGAGAAACCCAGAGAGGGGTAAATAGACGAGCTGGGAAATGCTGGGCCTGTAAAGAGGCAGGACACCTGCCGAGGGAGCATCCTAACCAGATAGGGTGGCCACCACCTGACTCTCCTATAGGCCAAAATGGAAGATTCAGGTAAAAAAAACTACCAACGGTGACAGCATCCCTATAACCGGATGGGCCAGAGAGAGAGATCCAGAAAGAGACTAAAGGATTAGCAATGGAAGCCTTACAGAAATGGGGAAAGCAAGTCAAGGGCAGGGAGCCGGAGATTGAAAAGTCTGGGGAGAGAGAGGTACAAGAGAAAAGTACCGTGAGCAGAATAACCCTTGATGGATAGGGAAGAGTGAGCCATGGCTTATGGGAGACTAAGGAAGGTGTTTGAAGAGCTCCGATAGGAAAAGGAGGCCTAAAAGAGGTATTCTCACAGCGAGGAATAAGGGAGTACTCGGGACTGGCGATGGCTACAAACAGAAGGGATAAAACACGTGGGGCTGAAGTCCCTTTGAGGAAGAAACCCCTAGAAGAGGGACAAGAGCAGAAAGAATAAAAAGGAATTGAGAGCACGGAGCCTCTTTGCCTGGGCAGGGGAGGCCCGCCAGGCTAGTTACCAGGGTGACTGGAAAGGCTGGGAGCACTAGCACCCCACCTCTATGGGAGAATTTGACATCACCATTAATTGAAGGGTAAAGTTCCTAAAAATTGAAAAGTTAAAGATTATGCAGGGTTAAAGTCCCCTAGGAATAGAATATGTGATTGTGGCAGAGCTGAGTCATGCAGCGGGGTCTGGGCCTTTTAAGAGTTGCTGAGTGGATGGAAGCCACGCCCACTCCTGGCTGTGTCTATAAGAGGAAGAGCTGAGGGGGCCTCAGTAACTTTCTGGAGAGGGAGAGAGATGCAGCTCTGTTTGTGAGCTAAAGGTGGCCTAGAGGGTTGACCGAAGGAGCCTGACTCCTGGAAGAGTGAGTTGTGTGGGAGCCTGCTTGGCCAGGCTTGGGCTCATTGTAAAGACTGGTGTATACTGGGAGCTAAGGTGGAGAGCTGTAAAATAAACTGAATGAAGCTAATCCTGTGTGATCTGGGCTGGATCCTGACAACACTTATTCATGGCAAGACCATCCCCTAGTACAATGGTATTCATAGGCACAGAGTAACCTACACCTTGGGAAAGGCTAATATGGGGCCCTAACTGGCAAAGGGCTATGGGATTAAAATCCCCTATAGACTGCAGTGCCTGGGCAGGGGAGGCCTGCTGGATGAGATGACTGTTATAAGACTGTATATCGTGATAGGTATAAACTGTACATATGGGTAGATAGAGATTTTTTTAAAGGGTTCAAGTCCCTTATGTGGGCTAGACGGTGACACACAATCAGTCTGTGCAGGGGAGGCCTGGCAGACTCTTGCCTGATCTGGGGAGGCTTGTAGGCAAGAATAAAGCTGAATAATAACTGAATTCCCAAAGTGACAGTGATTTGTGGGCCCTGATCCTGATAAGACTTACCTAGGCAAGCCTGTCCCTGCTACTGGGTGTAAGAGGACAGAGTGCCTGTGGGTCACTGGCCCTTTAAACCAGATAGCACTGGCCATTTGCAAGCGCTATAGGAGCTGTTGGAGCTGCACCGGAAATAGGACAGTGCCTAATTGAAGGCAGTTGAGTTGGGCATGTGGCTGTAGCCAACCCAAGACAGAAATGCCTGGGCTGAGCTCAGAGCTAGGAGAGAGAGCAGAAAAAGCTAGGAGTGGTGGAGAGCCCCTACTGAAGGTGTTGATCTCAAGGATTGGCTGGGTGAGGATTTTACTCCGACTACCAGGGTGCCCCACCCAGAAACCCTTATAGCAACTGAGTGCAACCTGTGAGGAACTGTGTATATGAGTTATTGTCTATAGAGAATTTACGTGGTGATGGGTGTCTGTAAATAAAGACACTGCGCTATTCCCAGGAGTTGAGACTGTGACTGGGGCACCTATCCTGCTAATACTTGTACTAGACCAAGCCAGCTCTGCCACAATGGGATTCAATGGGATTACTCTGGAGTAAGTGGTTTGTGGCCGTTGGCCTTTGTCCAGTATTATATAAGTGGCTAATACAGACACATGTACCTGCGTACAGTGAGAGAGAATGCAATGCTTTGTGTATATGTGTGTTCATATATTCTTCGTGTGTGTGTTGTGAAATATTTATTTATTTATTCCCCAAATTTATGCCCCTTCCTTCCCCTAAAGCTCAGGGCAGCATATAAAATTTTAAAAAGTATAAAATACACAAAAATATAAAAATCTACTTTAAAAGTTCCCACCACCACCACACGCAACTCTATTCCCCCAGGAATCCCCTCCCAAACCCTATCCATGTCTGCTGAATGCATGGCCAGAAAGAAAGGGCTTACACTGCTCCTGAACGGTACTTGGGCCTCAGGCTTAAGCAACCCTCCAGGGGAAGGGAGTGCCACGAAACGTGGGCAGCCACCAAGCCCTCCCCCCTGCATGTCCTTGTCTGAACGTCACTGGGAGATGGTACGTGCAAGAGAGCACTCCCGGCCCTTGCAAAACAAATGACCGAGAAATGCTTCCCCTTTTGAATAACCTCGAGCACTAGAATTGTTTCCTCTGTTTCAAAACCATCCTTTCAGATCCCCAATCCTGTAAGGTCCTGGGTTTTTGAGAGAGTTTCTGTGAAACGCTTCCGCGTTTCCTTAGACGCGAAGAGTGTGAGCGGTCCAACTTTCGTTAGCAGAACTAGGCGGGTGCTTCTACAGCAGGCCCCTGTATGGTGCGTTTCTTGCACACCCACCGGCCGGTCAGGCTTTTTTGTTTCCCAAAGGTTAGCTAAGCAAAGAATCCCGTCGGTATGGCATTTGTGGTGGTGTTTGGCAGATAAAAAGCCGGACTTCATAAGAGTTGGTTTTAAAAGTCACAGTCCGCAGTAATCTAAGGTACTCACTGTCTGGCGACTCCGTTTATTTCAAAAACTCCTTTATCATTGTGTTGAAAGAGCCATGTTCTCTGTAAAGCGCTGCCAATTGAAAAAAGCATCCGATAATGAAAACTGATGTCGTGTTGATGACAGCCCTTCAGACCCTCAATAGGATTTCTCCCAAATCAAAAGACGTTTTGTTTGTTATCGCATTTGGTGAGGTTTTTAAAATAAATAATCATTAAATAAAATGTAAAGCAAACTTTCTCTTTGTACTCTCGTAACAAAAATTAAGTTCCACAAACATCTGGAATAAAGCAACTGCAGAAATAAAGGGGTTTGGTGGGAGGAAATGTGTTAAATCAAAACATCTAGTGAAATATTGCTTCTGATGGGTACCAAGAACTTGCGCTTTACACAAATTGCATTGGCGCCCCACTTAAGTGAGATTAGTGTGTGGGCTGGGTTTGTAGTGGGTAAAGTGAGATTGGTGCGGGGGTAGCCTAGTTGGTGTGTGTGTAAGCTAGAGGAGTGGTTTCAGTGTGTTAATGTGTGTAGTGTTTTGAGGTCATTAGCCTTTTGTACAACAGAAAGCTTTTAAATAAAAAACAGGGCCAGCCTCATGACAGGGCGACTGCCCCAGGCATCGCTATTGTCTCCCCTTCCTCCCAGTGGGCTCCGAACATGACCACCTCTAAAGCCCCACAGAGGTTCCCCCAAGAGGGGTGGAACAACATTAGAGGGGGGGGGGGACTACCAGGGTCCCAGGTTTTATCGTACCCGTCCACCCCCCCAGGTCCTGCAAATTCTAAGGCCACCCTTCGTTGTCCTTGCTCCTGACGCCGTTTGACATGAAATAGCTTCCAAACCTGGGTCCCGATC
>QEPC01006384.1:4321677-4344572 GCA_003113815.1 Sphenodon punctatus
GCATTCTGCACCAGCTGCATCTTCTGAACAGTCATCAAGGGCAGCCCCACACAGAGCGTATTGCAGTAATCTAGCCTTGAGGTCATGAAAGCATGGACGATGGTGGCCAGATACGAATTGGAAAGAAAAGGCCGCAACCTCCACACCAGATGGCATTGGTGAAAAGCGCGCCTGGCCACCGCTGCAACCTGACAATCCAGGTGCAGCAAGGGGTCCAGAAACACTCCAAGGCTGCCGACCTGATTGACCCATGGCCAGCAGGAACACAGCCTCTCCAAACTCTCACTTAGGGCTGGCTCGAAATCATTCTTTCCATTTCCACGTAACTGTTTTACATCAATGGAAAGGCTGGTGAAATTTTGATTGGGATTCCAATCAAAAAGGGTTTTGATCAGAATTCCCACAGAGCCACTCTGTCCACGTGCCAATGGCCACAAATGTACTGTGCATGTGCAAACCAGCTGCTGACGTTCATGTATGGTGGCTGCCATTCTGTTGTACGTCGGCAATTATTTTGCGTGTGCGCGGTCCATTAGCAGCCATTTGGTGCATGTACATAACTCTGAGGCCATTTTGCACATGTGCATAACGAAAAGATATTTCGCTGGTTCTGGATGGAAATCGGGATGCAGTTTCATCCATTCCATTTTGCAGTCAAAATGGTCGAACCGCCTGGTTTCAACAGAATCAGAACATGGACAGAATTCTATTATCGACCATACTCACTAGGGTTTTCCTTCAGTGCTAACTGGATCAAGCTCATTGGGTGGGAAAGAGACCCTTTCTTTCAGCATCCTACCCCAATGGAGCCTTGAACCTTTCTGGGGTCTCTAGGTGTTTTCTGTGATCTAAATACTGGAAGGTTACCTTCCTATTAAATCACTAACACCACGTCGAGTGAAGTTCTCTTCAAAAGGATGACCTTCTCTGACCTTGCTTAGCTTGGGCGAGCTGTTGGGATCACAGTGCAGCAAGCATGTTGCATATTTATTTTTAATGGCATGATAGGGAGCTGTATTCCTGCACTGCGTATTGGCATCTTCTTTTTGATACTTCTAAATTCTGAACAAATTTTGTTATTCATCATAGCGAAAGCCAGATAAATAAAATATATTGAGAGATATTTGTAGTGTAACGAAAGCACTAAATCTATAGAGGAAGAGCGTGGCAAATGACAACTTTGTCACAGCACATGAAAGAGTGGAAATTAAGCTTTGCATTTTTACCAAATCTTTAAACAAACTGAACTTCAGTTATTCAGTCGAGGGACAGGTAAAAAGCAAGATATTCAAAGGCTCCACCTGGGAGTCCTGCTGCTTAAAATGAAACACATCCTTGAAGCACTTGAATTTCTTTCAGTAGAGCCATTAAATGTGAAATGTTATAACTTGATTATTCCTTTTCTGGACTCCTTTGACAAACTTTGAAATTTTCAAAGAGTTACACGCGATTTAGCCACACCGTGACTTTAATGTGAGTTGTGTGGCTAAGTCCTCCTGTGCAATTCTTTGAAAATTTAAGGTCTTGTGTGTTCTTCTGCTAGACAGACAACTGTTTTATTTCACTTGACAGAGTTTGCTGAGTGAACAGACATTTTCATTTATGGAAAACCTCAGTCTCTTTCCAGACGCGGCTGTAATTGGGAGATGCAGGGCAGGGGGGCCCTCCCAGAATGGCTTAGGCTCATTCTCTGCAGATGCTGTGCAGTCTTATACCATTGGAACCTTTTATCAAATCTTTCTGAAATTTGGCAGAGATGATTTGGCAGAGATGATTTTAAAGGTGTAAAATACAACCCTGCCAAATGTGGCTGGAATACAAAGATGTTACAGCCAGAAATGCATTATCATCTAAATTGCTTATAACACCAGTACCCATTATCCAATCTCTCTGAATTTTGACAGAGATAGTAACCTTGGGGAGGGGTATATCTTTACCAAGTTTCATCCAAATTGGATGGTACACAAAGAGGTTACAGACAGGAACATGTATCCAGCTTTTCGTAAAATAAACATTCATATGCTTATAACATCGGATCCCTTTATTCAATCTTTCTGAACTGTAGCACACATAATGCCCGCTATTCAGGGTACAAGTCACCCAAGGATCATCAAAATAGAATGAAAAACAAAAAAGGTATGGCCAAAAATGTGTGTGCCATTGGAACCAATGGAAATCAAAAACAAAAGTAAAAATGAAAACGAAACAAGACTAATGAAATATAATGAAAATGAATGACATTTTAATAATGAAAACTAAATGAATGAGTTACTGTGCACATCCCTACTGTTCTATGGATTGGCAGCAGTCCACTTACCATAAGCTCACAGACTTTAGAACAGGAGTGGGGAACTTCAAGCCCAGGGGCCAAATGCTGCCCATGGCAAGTTTTTATGTGGCCCCTTTCTAGTTCCTGGATCTGGCCCTTGTTGGATCCAATCCTTACCTCGAAGCACTGAAAACCTGAGTTTAGGGAAAGGGAGCAGAAATGAGGGCGTGCACACAAAGGCCACTTGCCCACATTACCGCACTGCCAAATCTCTCGGCGAGGAAATCTCCCATATGGCACGTTGTGCATGCGCTTCTTTTCTTTCGGTTTTCAGGGCTGAATTTCAAGCCCTGACAATTGAAAGAAAAAAATCCCATAGGACACAGCTGATTTACAAGAGCCAACATGCACAGTGTGTCATAAGAGCCCCCTTGCCAGGAAATTTCCCTGCCGGGAGATTTGGTGCTGCAGTAACGTGGGCAAGGATAGGGGGTAGATCCAAGGCACAAATCCATGATCTGTGCACCCTCTTATTGTTGAGTGAACCTCTTCAGCACCTGCTCTTCCAACTTCTATGTGGCCCTTGGAAGTTGTACTAATTTTCAAAGTGGCCCTCCAAGAGGGAAAGGTTTCTGCTTGGGACACAGTTTAGGAACCCTGCTCTAAAATGTCGTTCTGTAATTAAATTAATTCACACCTTAAAATGTGATGAAGAGGAGATGGAGACGGTACACAATATTATAATGAAATATGGTTTTCTTATACAAGAATAACTGATATGATTTATTGTATGTATACATAATACATGCAACCACAGAATTGTGAATTAGGCCATACGCATATATTATAAAGTTCTTGTGATGACCAGTTTCTTCATCTTTGCTTTTATTCTCTTCCTCCTCCTTGCTGTGTGTGTGCATGCGTGTGTAATTGTATAGATCAATTATTTCTGCATGTGTCTAAATTTATAGTTCCTTTTGCAGTGTCTCTTAGGACTAAATAAAAATGTTGTAATCCATCCGTTTTGATCGATTAGGCGAAATGCTGACTAGAATATATATCGTATCCACGTTTTGCCGGAACAATCAGAATTATTTTGCATCCTACTGTGCATGTGCAAAATG
Source organism: Sphenodon punctatus (assembly GCA_003113815.1). Classification (NCBI taxonomy): domain Eukaryota; kingdom Metazoa; phylum Chordata; class Lepidosauria; order Sphenodontia; family Sphenodontidae; genus Sphenodon; species Sphenodon punctatus. Next base: position 4,325,071 of record QEPC01006384.1, read on the forward strand.
GCAGTGCCCTACTCTGGGTGCCTTCACGTAGGCAGGTGCCCCGCCTTTGCCCTGGTGGGGCAGACTGTCCCTGCTCTGGGGCTGCCCTGCTGGCAATGTTCCGGAACATCCTGGAGCACCACCAGCAGAGCGAGAAACCTAATCCTGGGGCACCGTCCAGAGGCAGGGCAGGCGTCTATCTGCTCGGTGGACAGTCACTGCAGCCCTACTCTGGGCCAGGGTTTCCCCCAGCAACACCACAGTGTTGCGGGAGATTCACCCGCAACTCTATGGTGTGGGGGAGGGATGCCGCGTGGGTAGATTGTGGGCTGCAGCTGCCGCCAGGTCCATTTAAAATGGACCCAGGCACGGCTGTAATTGGGAGATGCAGGGCAGAGACCCCCCCCCCGATTTGCCCTGGGATTTATCATCCCTGTGTCCACGTAAAAAAAAGAGAAGACCCGCTGTGCTGCCATTTTGTGAGTGTGCAATACAGTTGCCTTCCTTTCGCACATGCACAGTAGAAGGCAAAATAATTCCTTCCAAATTAATCTATTGATGGGATTTCACTCAGCATTTTGAATATGCAGAAACATTCCATGAAAATGGTAAAGCTGTTTCAATTCAGATCTCTCTCTCTCATGTACACAAAACCTCTTGTCCTGCAAACCCTGGTGCAGATGTGTCTCACCTGAATGGTCTTATTGACCTTGTTGGGTCTGTTCTCGGGACTCAATTCCAGCATCTCTCTCTCTGAGCTCGGGTCTGTGGATTGCAACCCTGTATTTCTATCTGTCTTATTTTTGCAGCCACTTGACCTCACCTGAAATTATCATGTGAAGGCTGGAGTCCCCTGGATTTTATATATTTTATGTGGATTGCTTTTCTAGTCGTCAAGATATTTTTTTAAAATGCATTAGTCACTATTTTTGTAGGGGCTGTGGAAACGCAATGTTTTCCACCTGCTTTAGAGGGAGTTATAAATAAATTCTAATCTTAGAGCTGCTCTGAACTTCTCGTTTTGAGAATGAGTAAGTGCCATATGATGAGTGCAAAGCATTTTATGAGGTATTAACTTGCAATTTCTTAACGTACAAAACCAAAGAAACACTAGTGGCGAGCTCAGTTCTAGCTCCTATTAAATTCAATAAAAATGGTATTGCTGTTCTTCAATAGGAGCTGGATCGATCCCTCCTCCAATAAATATCACATGAAACTTCATTCCTGAAAACATTTACTCAGAAGTAGTCCCCTCTAGATTCTCACCATCAACCAGTGTTCCTCAACAGGTGACCCAGGGGCCAAATCCAGCCTGCAGAGCCTGTCCCTGTGGTCCCCAGCTCCCTGCCACGCACAAGCGGCTCAGCCTGAACTCCCAGAGCTGAAATTTGAGCTGAGACCAACCAGCTCCTTCTCCCAATCCTTTACAGGCTTGACGCGAGTAGGAGAAACGGAGTGGGGCTATGCTCCTTTCTGTTGGATGAGATGGTGGGATATGCCTCTTTGTAATCCTTGTCAGACGTTCAGTGGGAGTGGCTCAGCCTCAGTAAAAGGGTGATGCACTTCCCTTAGCGTCTCAGTCAGATGTCAAAGGGAGTGGGTGGTGGGTGGGAATGAATGAATGTACAAGATCTAGAGACACAGGGAGACAGTGGGTGCAGCCACATGAGACAGGCTGGGGGAGGAGCTACCACTCTTTGGGTAACCCTAGCCATGCAATGCAGTGACTCATGCCTAGGGCCCACCAGCTGTTGGCCCTTTCCCTGATCCCTGTCACGGAGCAACCTTACCGCAAGTGGATGCAACTCATGTGGCAGGGGGCACGACTGCAGGTTCATGAGTGATGGGTTGTAGCGCCTGTTGTTTGCGGCCATGCCACAGCCAGGGGGCTGACTCTCAGCTGGGACGGACCGAGTGAGGGAGGTGGGGCAGGGCCAGGTGAGGTGGCCACTCCTGTGGGCAGTGCCTTGGCTCCGAGATGGGCTGAGCTGCCTAGCTCCCCTGTGCTTGGGTGCCCGGCTCCCTGTGCTGACCCTACAGTGCCGCAGGTAGGGATGGGCGAACGTGGTTTGGAAGTTCGCACCGAACTTGACCAGTTCGGTCGACTGAACCGAACTCGATTTTCAAACCGAACCAAATTTCCAAACTCGGCTCTGTTCGCCCATCCCTAAAAGATAATTTAGTTCAATGGGGTTTAAATTTCCAAACTTTTTTTGGGAGTTCAGACCGAACTCGCATAGTTCGGTCAACCGAACTGAACTTCCGAACCGAATTTCGGAACTGAACCGAACCGAATTCCCGAACTCGGTTCTGTTCGCCCATCCCTAGTGGCAGGACTGATTGCCCGCCATGGGGCCATGCAGGGATCAGGTCTGTGCAGCTCGTCTGGCTGCACCCTATGTGTTTGGCTTGTGCATGTGTGTTTGTCTATGTAAGTGTGTGCTTGTGTCTCTAAAACAGTGTGTACATATGGGGGAGAGAGAGAGAGAGAGAGAGAGAGAGATTCTCTGGGTTGGAGAAAATGGGGGGGCGCTGTGTTTTATTGGTGGGGGGAGGGGACATTGCCTTGGGTGTCTAGGCCACTCATGTGGCTCCCCAGGCTCTTCCCCCAACCTTCCCATTGTCACTCCTTATCCCTCGAGTCCCTTCTCCTCTTTACCAACAGTTGTAAATTTCCATATTTAATTTAATGAAAATGGTTTGACCCACAAAGTTATGACTTTTCTTTTAATTGAGCCCCGCAGGAGAAGTTAAGTGACACTGACATAGATGGTAATTCACGTTGTACATCAAGGAGAATGTAAGAACGGACCAAACCAATGGTCAACTCAGTCCATCGTTCTGGGAGGGCATCAGGAGTGTTTGTTGTCTGTCTTGGACTCTGTGCAGACTCATTCACTTCTTTGCAACCTGACATTGGCACTGAGCTGGAATTCCTGATGGAAGGGGCTACCTGCATGCTGGTTTAGACCGGTCTTGGAAGAGAAGTGGCCAATCTGGTTAAATAAAACGAACCACACTTGGAATATGCCTACACACGATGTCACTGATTTCTCCTCTGTTGGAAGATTGACCTGTAGGACCTGAGACATCTGCAACCACTTAGCACAAGAATATCAATAGAAGCTTCTTTCCTTGCTTTTTCTTGGAGGGGTGCGTACTTTGTGTTTTTTGGCATTTTCTCCAGCTCGAGTGTGTCACAGATTGGAATTCTCATTTTTGAGTTTATTTCTGTTCTTGTTTTAAAAACTTCTTTAACAAACAATTGATTATCGGTTATAAACTGCAAAAACACCATCTGCTGCTTGAAAATCAGCTTAAAAACTAACAAATTCCATCTTGAAGAATGTTTGCCAGTGGTATTAAAAAATGTGTTACTGTCAAGCAATTCCTACCACAGCACCCTCCATAACTTTTATTAAGTAGCTATGGAAACTTGGCATATTTCACATGCATTCCTTGTGTCATCTCGCTCTTCTTGCACTTCAGCTGAAAGCTGCCATTCCACTGTAAGTGCTAGGAAAGAGCAGTCCGTACACACACTGGATGAAAATCCTTCCTCTGTTGGATCCAGTGGTTTAATCCCATTGGCATTCGTAGCCCAAATCCTGTATGCAAACCCTGTATGGGGCTTTTCGTTTCTATCTACCCTGGAACCAATCCAGAATGGCTTTTTGAGAGCTATTATGGGTGTGCCCAGAGAAACCCCGCAGGTAATTTTAAGAGCAGAGGCCCGTGTGCTCCCTCTTAGGACCCACGCTCTTCAGGCAATAGCAAATTTTTGGATCAAGATGGCTTTGTTTCCTCCGTCTGGGGAGTCATTGCTGACGCTAACCCTGGAGTGTGGGCTAGGGATTATGTGGCTCAGAAGGGTTGAGCATGAAATGCACCTGCTGGGGTTTGCGGCGGAGAGCCTAAGCCAGTGTGGAGGGACTGCGGCGAGACGACTTCTTAAAAGACGGATACTGGATCAATCCTTACAAGCCGAGAGGGAGCGGATGGTGGCTCAAAAAATCACTTTAACTTACGTCCCTTACAAGGTGGAATCTATAGTACCATATTACTTGTTTGTGTGGGACAACCCCGGGTTGTGGGGTGCTTTCCTTAAAATAAGGACTAATACGCTTGCCTCAGCGGTACGTGAAGGCCGATATAAGAAGGTTCCCTGGGCCCTTCGGATTTGCCCTATATGTTCCCTGGGGGAAGTAGACACCGTGGAACATATGATATTTCGCTGCCCGGCCTTAGTGGGACCCAGATGCAAATACCTGGGGAGGCTGGGGGCGCCTCAAGACCTTGCTGCTAAAGGTTTGCAGTGGCTCCTTAACCCGGAGGACACCGCCCAAGCGAGAACTGTAGCATGGTTTGCCCTGGCTAGCCAAGGCATTCGTAGCCCCTATTTTACCCGTCTATAGCATCTGATGGGACGACCACACACCCGGGGCGGCTGGCCCAGCTTATAGAGGATTTACGGATGGTTCTGGGGGCTATGCCCTTTTCTCCAAGTAGCTGTAACCGTCCCCTTTTTCCTTCCCCTTCAGGGTGATGAGATAAACAGGAATAGTTTGTGGTCTTCTGTCCACTTTTTATTTTAGATTTCTACGGTGGAGCTATTTGCATTTTGTGAATGATAATGATCACAACTGTATCTGCTGTATTTTTAAAATTTATTTATTTACCTATTTGAGTGTGTTTGTTTTGTATAAGATTTTTATAGCCCAGGAGGCAAACAATAAAAAGTTTGAATTGAAATCCCATTGGCATCATCGAGCTTTTGCAATTGAGTTGTGTAAAAAGGTCTTTGCTGTGAGGACTGGCTTTAGAATTTGTGGGGCCCAGGGTGAAAATAAAATGAGGGGTCCCCATGGTCCATCCCTCCATAATTCCTCCCCTTTAGCAATTGGCACAGTACAAGGAAAGAGTCCCCTAAAAAGAGTCATAAGACTGTACCGCGTGGTCCTGTTCCTCCTGACACAGGGGGTGGATCAGGAATCTGGCATCTGTACAAGCTTGTTCTCTGCTTTCCAAGGTTCCTAAGTTGGTTCCCAAGTTGCTCCTAACAGGCATCCTCCAAAATTCCCCAAGAGTCTGGGGTACACAAAGGAGGTCTGAAAGCCTAAGAAGCTCTAGCCCTTCATGTTCTGTTCTTTTGCCCCAAGTGAGGACATGCAGCAGGGTGTCATCTGTCACCTTTCTGGCATTGCAACACCATGGGTACATCTCTCTCTCTCAGATCCCAGTCCGTGATGAAGCCGGCCATCCTTCAGACGTGCCGGCTCCATCACTGTGGGGAATCGGGGAGGGGGCGGGGCTACGCGGTGCGGCCGCACAGCCCCGCCCCCTCACAGTCCCTCAGCTGCCCACCCTCGGGGAGATGAACGGGCGGGCACAGTGGCCAATGCAGCCGTTGCGCCCGATCCCGTATTGCGGTTGGGGCCATGATCCGGGATGGACCAAAGGTAACACACGTTACGTTTGGCCAATCCCGGATCGTGGCCAATCTAACCACGGTTCTGGACCTCCGGCTGGCTGGAGGTCCAGAACCGTGGTTAATTTGACCCCCGCCAGAGATTCACTGTGAACATCTGGAGGAGGTCAAACAATGCAGCCACCACAGGGGATTTGCCGTGATCCATTGTGATGAAAGGCGTTTTCGTAACATCTGAAATTACCCCATAATAACCAAAATGAAATCACCGAATAAGTGGAAACACCAGTTTTCATTTTGGATGTTGATATTCTTTAGATATTTGGAGAGCTATCAAAAAAATGTGAATAATATCAATGGATACAAGATCTGCTATTCACTTCAGCTCTGGTGTTGGACTAGCAAAATCCCAACACCACCTATGTCCTGGTGGCTCAGGACATTCCTGGTTCAGATTGACCAGTCCAGTGCTGCAGGCCAGTTGGCTGCCTCAAACTATATAAAGGCCTTCACAGTAAGTATCTCAGAAATATGATATCCTGCTGCAGCCCAGCCCATGAGATCAGCCGGGAGCACACTCATACACCGTATCATCTTCTCATCAAGTTAGAACAAAGACCCCATAGAGAGGTGTTTTGGTAGAAGACCCGTAATTATAGAACTCCTTTCTCCAGGACAAGCCTGAACCTATTCATCCTCCAGTAGCAATGTAAGACTTTTCTTTTTGGTCAAGTAGTTGGCAGGCGGGGATAGGGTTTAGGAGTGGGGATTTTTAATTAGTTTTATTCATGTGTACTTTTATGTATTCAGAAACCATCTTTGGATGCTGACTCCCTGGCCAGCTACCAAACTGTCTCTAACCTTCCCATTTTAGGGAAGGTTATTGAATGGATAATTGCCGGATAGCTCCAGGCTGATCTTGATGCTATCAGATTCCTGGATCCATTTCAGTCAGGTTTTCATTCTGGGTACAGCATGGAGACTGCACTTGTGGCTTTGGTCGATGACCTGCGCCTTGATGTGGACAATGGAAATTCTACCTTGTTCTTGTTAGATCTTTCAGTGGCCTTTGATACAGTTGATCAAAGGGTGTTGTTGACACAACTGCAGGACCTGGCGGCGATATGTGGGACCGTTCTTGAATGGTTCTGTTCTTTCCTGTTGGAGAGATCCTAGTGGGTGGTGATGGTCAAGTGCTTGTCATTGCCCCAGGACTGCCCCTGTGGTGTCCTCCAGGATTCTATTCTGTCTCCCCTCTTGTTCAGTGTATATCTGAGGCCACTGGACAAAGTCATCTGGAGATTTGGGGTGAGGTGTCATCTATATGCTGATGGCACTCAGCAATACCTCTTTTTCATCCGACCCAGGTCCTGCAGTCTTGGTGCTCACCTGATGCCTGGCTGCTGTCAGGGACTGGATGAGGGTGTGCGATTTTAAGATGAATCCTGACAAGACTGAAGTGGTGATGGCAGGCCGGTTCTGTGACTTAGAGGGGATTGGGACACCTCTTATTGATGAGGTGCAGGCACCTCTGGTCAATCAGGTCCATAGCCTTGAAGTGCTTTTGGATCCCTTGCTGCACCTGGAACATCGGGTGGCAGCGGTAGCCAGTAGCACTTTCTGGTGAGGAGGCTGTGGTGTGGCCTTTTCTTTCTGACTGATCTGGCCACTGTCATCCATGCTTTCATCACCTCAAGGCTAGATTACTGCAACACGTTCTGTGTGGGGCTGCCCTTGATGACTGTTCAGAGATGCAGCTGGTACAGACTGCGGCAACTCGGCTCCTTTTGGGGATGAGTCACTCAGAGCAGATTACACTGGTGCTTCGAAGTCTGCACTGGCTTTCCGAGCACAATTCAAGGTGCTGGTTTTGACCTTTAAAGCCCTAAATGGCCTGGGTCCCATATATCTGAAAGACTGCCTGTCCTACCATGTCCCATTGGGGCCCCTACTGTCGGCTGAGAGTGCCTTCGTGCAGGTTCCATTTGTTACCCTTGTCTGTCAGTTCGGGGTAGGCGGGAGGGCGTTCTTGGTGGCTGCCCCAGTTTTGTGGAACTCCCTTCGCTGGGAGGTTCGCTTGATCCCGAGCCTCAGCATCTTCCAAAGGCGGTGTCAAATATTTTTATTTGGAAAGCCGTTTGGTGGCCGGGGCTAGGGGTTGGATGTGAGGGAGGGTGGGAGTTGTTTTTGTTGCATTAATTTTACTATTTTAAGCCACTTTGATTTTCTGTGGGAAGGGCGGTGTATAAAATTGTAAACATAAATAAATATTATAACCTGCCCTGAGCCCTAGGGATCGGGTGGGGTAAAAATTAAATAAATAACTACATGCATTTTAGAAACTTTTATTCCCATCTCTTGTCTGTGCCCTTTTCCTGCTATGCTCTGGCACTGCTTTCGGCCCTCTGCTACCTTGCTCCGGTCCCACTTCCAGACACCCAAACCTGTCCTGCCTCCTTGTCAGTCTGGCTTCAACCCAGCACTGTGTCCTGGCTTGTGGCTGCAGCTCTGGCATTCATCTGGTTCATGACTTTGACTTGATGGTTTCTGACGCCGTTTTGTCCAGACTACAGTTCTGCTTCTCCCTTGAGACTAGGCATCAGCTCCTGGCTAGCTGCCCCATCTCAAGCCAGGTCCTGACATCATACCGTTAAGAAATATCTCCATCAGGGATGCAACGGTTCAGGTCAACCTTCACCAGAACATTCTCCTCTTTATTAGCTAAGATACTGTTGCCAGCAGCACAAAGCCAAGCGCTGGCAGATTTCAATCACTGCCAATGAAGTTCACACTTCAATATCCTAACCGTTAAACACACTGTGACAAATAATCTCAGACTAAGCTTCCAGGACACTTCTCCTTTGAAATTAAAGTTGATGCATAATGGGAGGTTTTTGACAGAAACATAGCTACCGTGCATAGTGTTTCTTGCCTCCTCCTTTGTGTTTTTTCCAAAAGAAATGTGCAGGGTTAAGGAAGTTATTTTGTTGAAGCTTTCCTAGAGTTCAGGATTTGCAATTTGCATTCTGTAATCTCTTGGTCATTTACCGGCAGATAATTTGTCATGGTTTGTTTTAGCTGTTGTGATATTGATATTTATTATGCAAATTGTATTCCCTACATCTTATTGTTCTGCATCCTATGAATACTTAAATTATTATAAACCTTTATGCTTAATATAGGTCGTCCTTCAATTTGATGCTTGAGCAGTGTTGGGTCATAATGTACACTATTGTATGGAAGGGAATAAAATAAGTAATTAAAAACAGACAAACAAGGTAGCTTGGTGTCTAATCATACATGGGCAAATTGAGTTTCTATGCCAAGTGTTTAAAAACCGAATTGTTTACTAGCATGAAAGCTCTTCTGCAGGGGAACAATATTCTAAGGTGTCCTAGAGTAAGATGAGTGCCTCCTTCTAAATTGGAGGATAAATCTGTTTTAGTCCCATAGCTGTAATGACCCCAGCAGTTTCAACATTGTGTGTATCTTGCATAACAGGGCACTGGTTGTGTAGGGAATGGCATGCTCTACAGCCAATTTTTAAAATCTATAAGGCAAAAAGATACTGCTGTTCCTGGAGACGTGATAAGAGCACAGATCTGAAGGTGATGTGTGCTAGCAGTCTGCAGTGGGTGTGATGCTCTGGCTTTGGGGATTTGGGAGGTGGGGTTGGCAGAGAGAGGCCTGTGTTTCCAAAGATGCCGCTGGTGCAAATCCATGCTAGAAGCAAGTCAGTCAAAAGCGGTTCTTCTTTCCAGCCCCGCAGCATGTTTCAACATTGGCCGCGAGTGATTTTTAGCTTTAGACTCAGCAGTGGGAGACAAGATGGTAAAGCTAAACTGACAACTCACCTACTGTGGCATTGCTTGGAATAGCCTCATTAAAATGCTGAAAATGTTTGGTATTCCTCTCATTCTTGTAGCATGAGCACACCTGTTAATATTTAAGGAATAATGGGGGAAGGGGAGGAAGGAGGAGAGGGAGAGGAGAAGTTTTAGTTTTCCTTTCCAGTGTGAGAGAAACCTACTGAGCAGCAATAGCTAGATGTACTGGTCACAGTTTATTAAGGCAAGTCTTAGCAGTCTGCCAGGGCAATTCTCGGGAGCAAGTCCTTTAAAAAAAATAAAATAAACAAAAACCAGCAGAGCAGGGAAGGCAGGGGGAAGGGTTGTTAATTGATTTGATTTCAGGACTTGTCAAAAACATTGCACAGGAGATGGAAAATGTACCATAAGGTACATAAGATAGGGAGAGAGAAATGCATACCGATGTGTGTGTAACGGGAGAAGGGCAAGTACAGAGATGTCAACACAAACTGCTGAAAAATCCTGAGTCAGGCCCATCCCTCAATCATGCAATTAGATTTGGAATCCTGAGACATTGTTTTTATTTTTTTGAAAATGATTTGTTTGTATAATGGTTTCTGAGACCTTAGGGCTCATGCTGCAGTCACATTTTTGGTTCTGCAATCTGGAGGGATAGAAGTCTTTAAACAAGACAAAAAGTAAAATCCAATAAGTAGAAAGCTCAAACAAATGAACAAAAATTGTGACTAGAAAATGGTGAGACTTGCTATAGGTTTTAAGGGGCTCCAAAAATCATGAGACACAATAAAATCTTTCAAATTAGCATTAACTTTGAGGGTTTCCAGAAAGACCCAGCTTCATGACAGCCTCCCCCCTCACCCAAAAGGAATAACACAACAACTCTTTCCGATCCGCGTCGCAAGTAATGGACGTATGTAGAATATGCTGAATCCAGGGAGTTATGGAAGCGTGGCTTCTGTGATGCCGTCACTCCTATCCTTGCCCTATGGCACTGGGGTACGCCTAGCTCTTCTCCTCCCCGAGACGCTCCCCATGGTGCCAGTACTGCTCCCTTCCTAGAGGCAAACTCCGAGAGGCTAGTCCTCTGTTCTACACCGTGATCGATTGGAGACTTCTTTTCTTTTCTTTTTAGACAGACCCGGGTCTACTCTGGCGGAGGGGGGTTTAAACGGAGCCTGCCACTGCGGCCGCCCACAGTCCACCTGTGCTCGCCCCCTTGTTGTAGAGCAGCAGATGGATCGTCAGCCACTCTACGGTCATTGCTGGGGCAACCCACAGTCACAGGCAGGAGCAGAGCTGTGGTGTCCGTCCGTCCGTCCATCCTTTAGACAGACAGCTGCTCTGCCCTGGCCGATGCTCCAGGTTTGGGCAGCCGGGCCCATTCTGCTTGTGGTGCTTTGGGATATTCTGGAGCACTGCAAGTGGAGCTGACCCACAGCAGGCAGTGCCTGCTCTGCCCCACCCCAGAGGTGTGACACCCAGGGGTGGGGCAGAGCAGGAGTGGAGCAGGCATCTGTCTAAAGGCAAGGCACCCTTTCTTTCCCTAAAGCTCAGGGTAGCTTACAGAATAAAACTGCATAACAATACATAAAAATCCCTTTAAAAACTCACTCCCATCCCTAAAGGAACCCTCCCCCAACCTCTAATTCTGCCTGCCCAGGGGGTTCCACAATACTGGGGCAGCAACCTAGAACGCCCCTCTGTGCATCCTTGTCGTATGAACATGATTGGGCAGGTGGTACCCGCAAGAAGGTGCTCCTCACCAACCGCAAGGATCATGGTGGAGCATGACAGGACAGGCGGTCTTGTGATCTACCAACAGATGTGGTCGATCTCTCAGCCACCTCTGGCCCTAACGCGAGTGGCTGAAAAACAACTTTTTAAACTTACAAGTTTGTTTGGGGTGTAATTGGGGGAGGGCAGGGTGGCGGATACAGATGGTGGAGGAGGAAGTGCAGAGAGAGCACAGTGCAAGATCCAAGGGATGATGCAAACAGAGTCTGCCGGAGCTGAAGAGCTGTGTTGATTAGTGGTTTCAAAGCTCCTGGTGAGGCTGTGGGATTGTTATAGCAACAAACCAAGCTGCGAAGATGAGAAGAGTCCATATATGGACTCTCTCAAGCTTGTTTTGATTGGTGAATTCTGATCGACGGGATTATGATTCCCATCTCGTTTTCATGTTGTATTTTATTTTTCCTTGGGAAAATGGCAGTTTACTTAGAGGCTGGTGGGGAGCGAACTGGCATTATTGCCAGGTTGTTTATCTCCAGGGATTTATCACCACCCTCTTGAGCCTTTCTGACTTGCATTCGTGCGAGGAGTGAGAACCAGATGGCATCATCTGTCCAGAGCAACACCTAAGATGCTCATCAAAGATTCTTAATTCTCCCTCTTCCTTAGTGCAGCAATTTACACCCACTTTAATTCCTTCCCCCTTTCCTCTTTCCATTCTGATTCAAGTTCCGATTAGCCGACTGGGTGAAATCTACCCTTGCAGCACTTGGCTGTGATAAAAATAGTGATTGAGCAGCCTGGAGATAAGAAGAACTTTTGTTACGTCTCAGAGAGTCTAATTGGTTCTTGCACATTTCTGACCTTTGCCCCCTTTCCTCCATTCCTGCTCCTTTCCCTGGGTCACAGCTGGCTGCTTCTGGGTGGTACATCAGCCCAGTGCTCCAAAATAGGTAACTCTTTTCTCCCAGACTCTCTTTCTTTGGAGGTCAGAAGGTCGACTTGCTGCAATGAAGTCGCCTCGAAGCAATCTGAGACTCCAATTGTCTAATGTTTTGGGTTTGATCCTTAATAAGGCTGGTGTAACTCTGCGGACTCCACTGGAGCTTACACTAGTTGCTCAAGCTGAGGCCCGTGATTTGGTCAGAGCAAACTGAAAGTATGGCATTAAAAGTAACACATTTAAATCTCCCAAAGCATTGCAATGGCCGTTCAGTCTTGGATCCATAGCATGGATCAGCCTGACATTTGAAGAAGGCTTCTTCTCTTTTTCTCTTCTTGGGCCCTTGAGGTGGTTTAGCTTGTTCTCAGCTCTCACAGTTTTTATCATTTTATGTGATATTTTGTGCATTTCTTAAAAACCACCCTTCCTCCTGGAGTGGTAAGCCAGAATATCGGTTTGTTTTCCCTCCGTTTTTTAAAAGTACATTTTCAACCTTGGTGATTGCAAAAGACAAAGTTGAAAATATGGTTCTACATGCAATCTTAAGAGCTAAAAAGAACCACGTATTTATTATATACGTATTAAAAAAAAACAACTCATGCTTTTAAAGCCAGCCTTACATTTGAGGAGGAGCAGAAAGGGAAGGTGGATTTACCTTGGACTTCTGAACGACTAAAGTTGGCAACGTTGGAGATGCCACATCCAATCTGGTTTCAAGTGACTTGAGGCTCATTGCATCTCCTCCTCCATAAGATCCCAAGTCCTTCATAGTTGGTGCCCTTTTTGGATGATGAAGGTATGACAGAGGGTGATTTCAGACTTTACATGGTCAAAGGCCACCGCAGTCAATCCCCTGTGGTGGCAGCGACCAAGTAAAGTCTGTTGGGGGAAACGGATGTTTCCCCCCAGATGTTACCACAGCGGGGAATCACATTCGCCACATGAGCGGCCGAAGCGGTGGGGCCGGAGGTCGTCACGTGGCAAATGTGATTCCCCGCCGTGGTGACCGCCGCCGTCACGTCTGGACGGCGGCCACAGGTCGGAATCCCCACGGGGATTCCGGCCCGTGGCCATAGCGAGCGAGCACTGTGGCGGCATTGGCTGCGGCGCCCGCCCATCTCCCCAGAGGGCGGGCAGCGTGGAGGGGGCAGGGCCATGCGGCCGCATGTTGCACCATGCGGCCCTGCCCCCTCCCCGATTCCCCTCCAGGATCCCCCGGCACGTCCGTTACGGTGTGATGGGGTCATCCCGGCAAGGAATTCAGATTTCATTTCATGACAGGGCGAATGCGCCCCATCACGTCTGAAATCACCCAGAGTTCATGATTATACAGAGCACACTGGTCGAGTGTATGTTGGCATTTCAGCAGGGTTCAATTTTGCGCACCAGCAAGTGGAAAAGTAGTAGTGTCTGTCCTCCATTTAAGCAGTAGGGTTTTCTTCTCTTATCTAGCTCTGGCTGTCCTTCTGAATCTTCTTTCTGTAGACCTGGCATATTAAATGCTCTTTGGAGTTTCCCTGCACCTTCGTCAGCCTAAAGGGTCAAGGTGACTCGATCCTGGCGTGCATATAATCAATCGTCCTGACCTACAGGTGTTATACTGAGTCAAGCTTGGTCTGTCGTTTAAAGCAGGATTTGCATTATTTCATATAGTCCCTTCTTTACAGTGTTTTTACCCTTACGATTCATTCTTAACATTAATTCTACTCTGTATCAAATATGAATCACTGACAGATTAGTTAATCTGTCACAGTCGCATGGTGTGCCTGTGATTTTTCCCAGCAACTGAACAGCAAAGCATTGGAGAGAAGGTGGATTTTCTTATCTTTTGCTATGCTTCCTTACTTGTGTGTTTCTTCTTGTTGTTTTTTTCTTATTATTTTGTATTCAGAAGAAATGGGATTGGATTTCAATGACAGAAGCCGAGAGCTTCCAAAACGGATTCATTTCTTTCCAATGAGGACATTTGATACCATCCTGGAGACTCATTAAAAAAGGATTTCTCTCCCCTCGCCCCTTTAAAGCAACTTTATATACAAATAGAGAAAGATACTTCTTAAAATGCTCGTCTTGATCATATTTGTTGTTGTTTGTGGTTTGTTTTTACAAAGTGTTGACAAGAATGTCTTATTTGACTTGCCAGAACCTGGCCCCAATTGCTGACAAACTGAACTCCATCAATATTGTGAGAACAGGGAAAGCAATGACTTAGGGTAACTTAAACACTGCACTCAGCCTCTTAGAAACATTGTTGGAGCCTTGCTCTGCTCCTTATGGTAAGCAATGCCATTAATGTGGTGTGGTGATTATAAAGAATTTTCTCCAGCCATCTACATCACTAGTCCATGCTGCTAAAGATATCTCAGACCGGTTTCTCCTTAGAGGCTGCAATCCTGAAGCCCCTTACTTCAGAGTAGTCGGAGGCCATTCTGAGCAAGAGGTTCAGGATGAACAGTGCAATCCTCCATTATTAAAGTCATGGAGTGCACCCTACATCTGGAGTCCGATATGACCTGATCATAAGTTAAAAGGACATGTTTAAAAAAACCACCACCGCCACCACCAAACAAAACAAAAAAAGCAGTTTAGTATAGTCCTGCCTTTTCTGAGTCCTAAGACTGTGAAGCAACCTTAGGGCTTGCCTCCACTAGGGGCAAAGGAGACTTCCTTAATGAGTGTCGACAACCTTAACTTGAGTTAAACACTCCAATTACCCTGGCTACACAAAGGATTTAATTTACGTAATCTACCTCCAGTGAAAAACGCACCTTTTCCTTCTAGGTATGGCCTCCGCCTTCTGTTCCATGAAGTGAGAAATGTGCAGATGTAAAATCAGCTGCATGGCCGAGTGGAGGCACACGGACTGTGACTGTGACTGGCACCAGTCCCTGAGATGATCTCCACCCCAATGAACATCACTCGTTTGCTCCCAAAGCCACCTTACCTTGCAGAATAGTTGGGTGCAGATGTAGGTTGTGCACAGACCCTATCCTGGGGTGATGTCTGAGCTAAGGCACCTTCCAATTTGCTCCAGGGCAACATGTGCACACGCACACGCACTACAACTGCAAACCACTTTCCTGGAGTAAGGGGTGAAAACCCAAGTGACGGCGGAGTACCGCTGTCGCAAACTGCTCCAGACCAGGAAGCCACTGGCAACGCGATCAGGTCCAGCTGTGGAACAAATGTTCATTTTAAAATTTATTTATTTATTTAAAACTTATATCCTGCCCCTCCTGCTCAAAGGCAGCTCGGTGAGGCAAATAACACACACACACAAAATTCAACAATAAAACTTTTAAAAATAAATCTACAAATTTTAAAACAAATCCTAAAAACTCACCCTCCCTCCCTCTCCTCCCCCCTTGCCAAAAGCCTGGCGGAACAGCCAGGTCTTACATAAATATTGAAACGACAGGAGTGTGGGGGCCAACTGAGCCTCCTCCGGGAGTGAATTCCACAGCATAGGGGCAGCCACCAAAAAAGATCTCACATCAGCGGCCACCCGCCTCGCCCGGGGAACCTCCAAAAAGGCTCCAACGGACGATCTCAGGGGTCACATGGGGAGTGAGGCGATCCCACAGATAGCCAGAACCCAGGCCGTGAAGGGCTTTGAAGGTCAAAACCAGCACCTTGAACCTAGCCCGGTGCTTTATAGGCAGCCAGTGCAGAGTCCGGAGCACAGGTGTCATGTGCTCCCTGCGGCCCGCCCCAGTAAGGAGACGGGCCGCGGCATTCTGCACCAGCTGCAGCCTCCGGACCAGCTTCTCGGGCAGCCCCACGTAGAGCGCGTTGCAGTAATCCAGCCTCGAGGTGATGAAGGCATGGATGACAGTGGCGAGGTCGGAGTCTGAGAGATACGGCCGAAGCCGCCGGACAAGATGTAACTGCCGAAACGCACTCCCCGCCACGGCCACAACCTGAGATTCCAAGCTGAGCCGCGAATCAAGGAGCACACCCAGACTCCGCACTTGAGACACCATGGGGGGGCGAACCCCCCCAACAAGAGGAGATTCAACCACCCCCAGGCTCCCCAAGCCCTCGCCCACCAACATCACCTCCGTCTTGTCAGGATTCAGTTGCAGATGGCTCAACCTCATCCAAGCCCCCACAGCTGACAGGCACTGGGAAAATAAGGAGACTGCATGGCCTGGGTCGATGGAAAAGGAGAGGTAGAGCTGAGTGTCATCAGCATACTGATGACACTGCATGCCCTGAAACCCCCTCACGATCTCCCCTAACGGCTGCATATAGATGTTAAACAAGAGGGGGGACAGAATGGCACCCTGCGGGACTCCACACGTGAGGTCCCGGGGGGAAGACGTACACTCCCCCAAGACCACCCGGTGAGTTCTCCCGGCCAGGAATGAACGAAACCAGTCCAAGACCGTTCCGCCAATTCCAGCACGGTCCCGCAGGCGAGTCACCAACACCTCATGATCGACTGTGTCGAATGCAGCCGAAAGGTCTAGCAGGACCAGTAAGGTCTGACGACCCTGGTCCAACGCCAGACGGAGATCGTCAACCAAGGCCACCAATGCAGTCTCTGTACCATACCCAGGCCGAAACCCGGACTGAGAGGGGTCAAGGAAACCGGTGCGGTCCCGATGTTCTTGGAGCTGCCGTACCACAGCCCATTCAATAACCTTCCCTAAAAAGGGAAGGTTAAACTGACTAACTGGCAGGAGCATCAGCGTCAAGAGATGGTTTCTTCATGCGGCTGGGCTTGGCAGGGAGGGCAGGGAGCCACACAAAAGTGTGGCTGGCCCGCCCCTCATGTTGGGCAATCAATACAGCTGGTCATGGTGGCCAATCTGAACCGGGAACATCGGGCTACCACACATGATAGTCCGCTTCGGCCTGGTTGGGCGGGCAATTTCCCAGGCATGTTGACGGTTAGTCCAGGCTCTGATCCTGGAGCACAGTGTGGGAGAACTCTGGGGCAAACACCTGGACTGCCCCCAACAAATATGACAGTGACCCATGGGCCAAAGCAGGCCACCATCACATTTGTTAACACTCAAGGATCATGTCCTCTAGAACCCTCAAAGCCCACTTATGGGTTGGGGATGAATAAGAAGCTGGTTGCATAGATAAAGGGTGGGAGTCAGTGTTGGATCTAAAGGGAAGTATGGGGGCTAACCCCCAAGTTTTACCAGATCTAGGGATACACATATAAACTCCTTATCCTCCATATCTCCGGCCCCACCCGTCATTACATGGTACTTGAGTTTCAGTTCAGCAGGGCGTGGTTTTGGTTTGTTGATAGAACTGGGGTTCAAGAACAGAAGTGGTGTATGGAGGCAGGAGATGAAGGTGCATGTATGCGTTTGGGGGGCTGCAGTGGGAAATGGGGGTGCAGGTAGGACTGGGGAGAGAAGAGGTGAGGAGGACATATGCAGATTGGATATTTGTCAACAGGCCAAAAAAGTGGGAGGTGGGGGTGGATCTGCACTCCTTCACTTTTGGAAGGACTCCGTTTGCCTTGAATGTGGGATGATACTTGTAGTGGGGTGACAGGGGAAGAGTAATGGACCTGGATCTTTCAAGAGCGCCATCACCCTTCTATGTGGTATTTGAGGGCAATGCTGGCGGGGAGTGGGGTGGAAGTAGGCAGTGTGGAAAAGTAAGAGAAGGGTAGTGGAGCTACACCTCTCTATTTTTGAAGGACTCCGTCCCTCCTGTGTGGAGCATTTGGGGGTGCGTGTGCTAGATTCCAGCATTGGGGTGGAGTAGGCAGTGTGGAGTGGAGAGTACGGGAGGATTAGTGGACACGGACCAACTCCCTTTCGAAGGACTCCATCATCCTGTGCGTGTGTGTGTGTGTGTGTGTGTGAGATTTGAGGTTGATACTTGCTCTGTGTGTGTGTGTGTGTGTGTGTGTGTGTGTGTGTGTGCAATAGGCAGTGAAGAGGAAGTAGGGATGGGGCAGCACAGCTAGATCCCCTTGCTATTTGAAGTGCTCCCTCAACCCTTGTGAAGGATTTTGGTGTGTGTGTGTGTGTGTGTGTGTGTGTGTGTGTGTGATACCAGTGTGGGGGTGGGATTAGGGGACCTGCACCCCTCAGTCTTGCAAGGACTCTGTGCCCCCTGGGTGGAGGGCTTGTTTGGGGGATGATACTATTAGTGTGTGCATGAAGTAGGGTGTTTTGGGGGGGGAGAAGAAACCGGTTGGGCTAGGGGACCTGGACCTGCTTACATATTGAAGGACTTCATTGCACCTGAGGGGAATTTGGGGGTGATGTTGGAAATGGGGGGAGTAGGCAGGGGAGGGTGTTAGAGAGTAGGGGAGAGGCATTGGACCTGGATCCCCTCTGTTTCTGAAGGGCTCCATCCCCCTAGGGCGATGATACTGGTGATGGGGGAGGGAGGACCTTGACCCAGGCCCCCCACAATTTCTGAAGGGCTCCATCCCCCTAGGGGGATGATTTTTTAGGGGGGGGAGGGGATGATACTATTAGTGGGGAAGGGAGTAGGTGCAGTTTTGGGGGGAAGGACAGGACAGGGCTAGTGGACCTGGACCCCTTTACATACTGAACTCCACCCCCCCAGGGGAATTTGGGGGTGATGTAGGCAGTGGGGGGGAGGGGTAGTGGACCTGGATCCCTCACTTTTTGAAGCCCCCCCGGGGGGGGGATGATGATGATGCTGGTGACGGAGGGAGAAGGTCATGGCTCTTGACCCAGGACCCCTCCATTTTTGAAGGGCTCCACCCCGCTGTGCTTGGGGGGATTTGGGGGGGGGTAGGGGACCGTGACCCCGCAGGACCCGTCACTATCTGAAGCCCCCCCCGTGTGTGTAGGTTTGGGGGTGACGCTGGGAACGGGGGGGGGGGCCGGTCTCCCTCCGCTCTGAGGGATTCATCCCCCCGGGGCGGAGGAGCCTGGTGCTGGGGGCGGGGACCGTGGCCCGAGCTGTTGGAAGGGCTCGGGCTGCCCCCCAGGAGCGCGTATGAGAAATGCAGGGTGCACAATGCGGCCCCGGAACATGGATTTTTTACACGTGCGCCTCGGCGGCAACCCCCGCCCTGTGCGGTGCCGGTGGGGGGCTGCGGGAGCCCGGGGGGGTGGGTTGAGGGGAGGAGCCCGGGCTGGTTAGACGCTCCCTCGGCCGGGCGGGCTAGGGGGCTCATTAGCATGCCGGCTCCGCCCCCCCGCCTCTCGCTAGCGGGTGGGCGGGGCCTGCGGGGGAAGCCCCGCCCCGCGGCGGTGACGCGCGCGCCTCTCACTCCGCCGGCCGCTCGGTCGGTCGCTAGGTGCAGGCGCCGCTGCCAGAGCGAAGCAGGTGCCCGAACATGGCGAGTCGGAGCGAGCCCAGCACCAGCAGCGGCGGCGGCGGCCTCCTCCCGCTCCTCCTGCTGCTCCTCTCCGCCGCCGCGCTCATCCCCAGAGGTAGGAGCCCCCTCAGTCACTCCGGGGGGAGGGGGGCTCGGGGTCCCCCCGCCTGCCGCGAGTCTGGGGGAATCCCCCCTCATTGCCCCCGGAGTGTGTGAATCTCCCTCCCCCCCCACCCCCGGAGTGTGTGACTCTCCCCCCCCCCCACCCCAATAGTGTGTGAATCTCGCCCCCCCGGAGTGCGTGAATCTGCCCCC
>QEPC01006384.1:4344672-4373770 GCA_003113815.1 Sphenodon punctatus
CCCCCCCCCCCCACTGCTGCCCATCTTTGTTTCCTAGCACGCTGAGGAATGTGTGGATCTCCCCCCTATTTCTCCACCACCCCTTGGAAAGTGGGAGCCGACTTCCCCCCCCCCATCCCTGTTTCCTATCACTCCGTGTGAATCTCCCCCTATTCCCCATCACCCCCTTGGTGATCTGACCCCCACCCCCGTCTCTCCACCACCCACTGGAAGATGGGGATCTGCTCCCACACCCTCGTTGACCCCCCCCGTCCAGTTCTCCTTTTACTTGCTGGCATGCCCCTCCTGTTTCCTCACTGCCCCCCATCCCCAGGGTTGAATCTCCCTGCAGCGGCTCTGCCTGCAGTCGCCTCCCCCCCCTTGTGCTTTTGGGTCTGGCAAGCAGAAGTTCCCTCCCTGCCTTTTGTGCTTTGGCTCCAGCTCGGGCTTCTGTCTCTCCCCCAGGGTCTGGCTCCTTGTCTTGCCTGCAGCAGCCTTCTCTCCTCTCCTGCCTGCAAGTGGAGACGAGATCGCCTGGGCAAAAAGTGTGGGGAAGGCAGTTTCTGATCGCCTCTTTCCGTTTGTGGTGGGGCTGGGGATGTGGGGAGGGGGGGAAGGCTTGCCATTTCTGGGAATGAAAATCTTCAGTCAACACATCCCTGTGTTTGAATCTGGCATCTGCCCGCCTTCTGGGCTCCCTCCTGGCAATCGCTTCTTGCAAAGCCTGCCTGCCCAAATGTTGCACGCCGAGCTGAAGACTTGCAGGATTTTTGTTGGGGGAATAATCATTAAAAAAAAATAATTAAAAATTGTTCTCGTCTGTCACTTCTTTCTGTCCCGGTTGTGTCAGGGGGTGGCTTTGTACGGCAAACACAGAAATGAAAATCCCCTTCTCTGTTGCAAAGGTTTCTCTCGGAGCTTGTGAGTCTTGGCAAGGTTAGGAATGAAGAGGGCAGTATTTGCTTTCAATAACAAAAGAGAGACAAATCACTTCACCGTCAGATCACTCTTTGCAGTGCTTCAGATAACGCTGTTTGCTGATTTCTTTTCCCCCCCCCCGCAAAGAAATCTGTGGAATAGAGAGACCAGACTGACGTTTCCTTTGGCGTTGACAACTGTTCATAGCGACAGCAGCCGCAACAAGTGTGCAGGTCTAGGGGGAAAACACAATAATAATGCCACAACAGAGCGAGAACGTTCCTCGCTATCGCAGCCCCAACGCCGTCCTTTGGCAGCTAGCATAGCGTCTTTGAGCATTCATCTCCCTAATGCTTTGGTTTTGACCATTGTTTTCACAGTCGATGTAAATAGCATGCGATTGAGTAAATCATAATGCTTGAGGTCAGGACCCTGCAAGGCTTATTCTCTGCAAAGCATTCTTTAAAAGTGCATTAGTTCCTCAAAGCCGTTTGTTTTATCGATTGTATGTATTGGGGGAATATAAATTGAGATTTTAATATATATATTTTTTGTACTTGTTTTTCTTTTGCTGGAAGCTGTGTGAATAATTAAATCTTTAATTTATGGGTTAGTAGGTAAATTGGTTTGGCAAACTCCATTTTCTTGGAACTTCTGTCTCTGTGATGGACCTATTTTGATGGTCTTACTAAAATATTCCTGAAAGAGCATCTTTAGATTACTGCATTATAAAAGAGCCTATGTCAGTAAAACATGAGTGCGTGAGGGGCTTTGCAACTGGTTCATAACAGACTAGATGTGGGAAGAGAGGAAGGTTGGATGTAACATTTGCTTCTGCTGACCAAATTATATATATTTGGCTGTTCACTGGCAGTGCAGTGCCCGATTGTAAAGTCTGCTTATTGAGGGAATGACAATTAGTAGCAGTTTTTTTATTTATAAATATTCTGCTGTGTGAACTTCCCTTTCTTGACAAGGATATATAGAAGAGTCATTGTAGGCCCAATAGCTATAGAAAAATTCTGTTACCAGTTACCGTGGAAGCAGATTCTTGTGTATCTTACTGATCTGACATTGGTCATCAAATAAAAAAGTAATTGGAGTGTTTGTCTCTCTAACTCATTTACATATACTTTCTTAATGTTAAAGAGAAACGTCAGAAGCCTTGTAGGAAAGTCCCATCTGGTGCTGCAGTGGCATGCTTCTGCAAGCGTGGTTGTATCTGGATTCTCCACCTAATGGATCTGAGGCTAAAAACTTTGTATTTATGGGCTGAAAACCTGTTGATGTCAAAGTACAACTTCCGATGGGCCTCCATTATCTTCCTTCTGCTTGGGTTAATGGAAGCATTTCTTAAAAAGAGTTCCAGTGTAACTTAATCAGTCTTTCATCCAGATCGGATGCTTTTCTCATGGCAATAGTCTTGGATTAAACGAAATGTTAAACGGCTAAAATGGAATTGCCCAGTTAGAGATTTCCCCCCCCTTTAGTAAAATAGAATGACTTGACTTTAAAGCCATACGTGGAATCGTAGCAGGCAGTATCCACCCCCCACCCCCAATGAGGGAATTCAAAGTGATTCCTGTTGTACTACAGCACGGTATCTTTGCAACGGCTTGAATGAGATTGTGTTCCAGGCTACGTACTCTACAAAGTGCCGCCTGACTGTTGCGTTTCTTCTGCGCTGAACTGAATAGCCGCAGGAGGGACTTGCACTTGTCTGATCGCTTTGATAAAATATCCCTCATTAATGCCACTTTATATTTACAGTGTGTTGCTGGAGACACACAAGGCTTCATTTACAAACTTGTGTGACAAGAAAAGCTAAGATTATTTGTCTGGGACATTTTGCAGGAACAAGAGAGCCATTGATTGATCTTTTGAATTTAACTAATAGGAAAAGGGGGGCGGGGGGTGAGGAATAAAAGAGCAGGCAGTCCTCTTGAACAAAGAGCTTTATTCATATGTATGTTGTACATGCTTTATCCAATTTCCCCAAATAGCCCCCTTGGTAAGAGGTTGTGGGGAGGGGGGAAGAAAACTGGTGTCACTTTCAGCTCACTATTCTAGTTTTACGTACTTTCCATTAGAGAGAGAGGCCCTTCAGGGCAAGGCCATCCAAACATGCGATTTTGGAAGAAAACTCTGTCTATTCTCAGCTCTGTCGTTCTAATTCAGCTGGTTGGGAGCTGTAAGTGCCTGGCTGTTTGGAGTAAGAACAGGGTGTAGGAAATGTGCCATTGGTGGATGGTGTTTTTATAAGATGGGGAAACAGATGTCACTTTGGTATGATGTTTGTCAAGTCTCGGTGGCAGACAGTCGATGTGTTGAAACACTTGAGCATTTATGTAATTACTGTACCGTCTTCATAGTTTTTTAAAGGTGTTTTGGTGTCATAAGATTCTTGTTCCATTCAACATTGACATTGTAAAATGGACTCTGATTTTTATGCGATTGTGGAGTTTGTGTTCTTGTTCATACCTGTTTAGGTTTTAGTTCAACGCATAGTGAATTGTTCCGACGTTTGAAGAGAGAATTGGATTGCTAAATGATATTCAAGCTAAAATAAAAAGCCTTTTCTTAGTCATGACTATGAATACACAGTATCTCATTCTCCCTGCTTCTGTGTCAAATGGTTTTGATGCCTCATCTGTCACTTACAAAAAAATTTATCTTTTTTTCAAAACCCAAAGGCTTGTGCAATACTAGGATATGGCAAACCTGTTAAATGTAGCCCATCTAATAGACTTAACAATCTGAATTAAAACACAGCAACTTTAGAAGCATCTGAAAAGACACGTCCAAATGCTGCAGCACTTCAGTTGGAGGTGTTAGGACTGACCTGTGCGATGGGTGTTGGTTAACTGGCAAGCGGAAAGGACCACAGTGTGGCAAATGTTGCAGACCTGGAAATTAGTCTTCACTAAAAGTTTGGCGATCTGAGTTAGAGGAGAGGAAAAACACTGGAAATCTACGTGGCTGCATGTGTGCATGGTTGTCTTCAATAAAGGAATAATGAAGGAAAGTTAGGTCTCAAGCATGGATCTTTTCTACCTGCCTTAAAATCTTCTTATGTGTGATAACTAGAATTCCATTATCTTGGAGACCTGTCATGGTAATGAACTGTAAAAATAGTCCATAACAGGTTTGTGCCATGCCTAACGCAAGGGTACGTTTACCTGAACTGCCGTACTGGGGTGGGAGACCAGTGGTGCATCTGTCTCCGACAGTGGCCAAATTCAGTTACTTTGGGGAAGTGCACAACAGGCCATAGTGGAGAGATCCATCCCTTGCGATCTACTCTTTGCCCTAGAGAGTCAGAGGCCTTGCCTCGTAAATTTGACCAACTTGACTAAGAGCCATTTATAGACTTCAAGAACTCAAATCTAATTCTTTTTTGAACCCAGTTATCGGGGCATGAAATTTCAGATCAAACTCCGGGAGCCAAAAAACCCCAATTCAGTCACCAGACTTTATCCTGATTTTGCCCCACTGCATTCCTGAATCAGTCGCCAGCCGTGGCTCCCAGACACCTGCAAATTTCACACCCTGCAGTTATGCTGTTGTCCTTCACAAGATTTCCTGGCAATGAGATCTGCAGGTTTTACAGTAGAAATCTAAAACTTGGTAGAGTTTAGCAGTCTTTCCCTTCAAATAGGTCCTCTTTGGTCCACTGCTGTATGAGGGGGTATGCACTATTGATGCCACATAATAGTTTTTGGGTGGGAACTTGTAATCGGAGAATAGTAATCAGGAGTGTGCTTTGGAGCAGGTTGTAATTGTTGCACGGAACTTTTCAAGCATGGCTAATTGTAATGGGGATAGGCAATGTTAAAGACTTGATTTAAAATAAGGTAGTAACTTTAGACTAGTCTGCACCTTTCGTCTGATTATCCTGGTGCTTTCCAGTTAATTAAGCTTCACAACACTCCTGTGAGGCAGAAAAGGAACAGAAGAATCGCACCGCCTAGCCCCTGTCTCTTATACACATCTAGGCAGAAAAGGAACAGAAGAATCGCACCGCCTAGCCCTGAAATGTGGTCACTGCTGGGGTGGAACACAGCTGCTGTTTAACAGTGCACAGCAACGCTATTGAGTAGTTTAGAAAGAATAACTTTTTCAAATGCCAACACAGGAGGAATTTAGGGAGGCAGAGCATACTCAATCCAATGGGAATCTGGTCATGACACCAGAAATTACAGCCTTGCTTGTATAAAATTGCAGTGGGATCTTTAATGACCAGAAGTGGTTGGGATCTGGTTTTACCTTTTGGCAAAAATAAAGAAGGCTCATAAACAGGAGGCCAGCAGCAGGACTTTCTCAAATGTCAAGGGTCTCGGAGGAATGGTTTTAACGGCCTTGCTGAGGACATGGGTGAAATCGGATCGTCTAAATTTAGAGCAAGTTGTAAGGAGCTTTTTATCCAAGCAGAAAAATGTTCTTGTCCACTGCTGTTTCCCTGACTTCACTCTGTGCTTGGCATGGAGATCTACGCTGAGATGTCGGTGCCAGAGATCATTCTGCATAAAACAGAAACCCTTGAGTGAATTTGCATGTGGCAGGCTAGGAAATAAGAGACACTAATTGTCTGGAGTTTGATTATAGACTTGGTGAGCCTTTGTCTCTAGGTATTTGAATAGAGATTTGTAAACACGACAGAAGGTGCCTAGTCACCAGTGAGAGACTACTTTGAAGGGAGGAGGAGTAGAGTTGACACCACCAACTGCCAGATTTCAAATGCACAAGCTCCAGTGAGAGAAGTTAGGTAACCCAGTAGCGCCGTATCTTACTCAACAACATACATCAAACTAGCTGAAGACCGTAATAGGCATAGCCATGCAAGCTGATAAGAATTTGTCTTTTTTTGTCTGGGGGAGGAGTTTGTTCCGGTGTACCATCTTGGCCGGACAGGAGGCTTGAGGGATTTGTATGCTGGTTGGTCATCTTTGCCAGTAATTCATGTTTTGGGCTAGTGAGTTGTGTGTGTTTGGTGTAGACTTTGTTTTTCTGCTTCACTGTTTGCTTTGCTCTTTTTTTACCCAGGCTGGGTAAGAAAAGAAGCATTTTATTCCAAACGTTTCTGATTCAGTAGCTAAAATTGTTTTGGCCTTTCTTCCTTTGTATAGGGCCAGTTCTAAGAATAGTGCTGCAGGTAGGAACAGGCCTGGCCTATTATCGGATCACACTGTGTCTAAACAGGGATCACTTCCTAACCCCATGTGAGTATCTCGGGTAAGATTAATGGAATGCATTTTGTCTTAAAGTGGGTGTGTTGCTTCATTCCATGTCAGGCTGGCCATTTTAAATGCTGTTGCCTCCCTGTTCTTCGCATCCTACCACATTTCTAGTAAACCCCCCCCAGGAATGTGCCATAGATTTGTTACCTAGTTTGAGTTTGGGGACTGGCTTGTCCGCAGAGAAGTCTCTTCCCTCTCCTTAATTTAAATGCATTTTGAACAAAACGGGTTGAAACATTTCAGTGTCCGTTTCCCAAGCTTGTTTGATCAGACTTGCATGTTCCCAACCTACATTTTGTTTTTTTGAAGCTTGGGATATATGAGTTTAACAGACTTGTAGAGCCTTGTGTTTAGCGTGGTCTGTAAATCCATAGCTTTTATTCTGGCAGGATTCCAGGCAATTAAATGCATATATGATGGCTTAGAGGCCAAGCAAGCTGGACTGTAATCTGCATCTGCTTTCTGCACACAGAAAAAAGTGGTGGTCTTTCTGTTGTGGAGCATGCATATACAGCCCTTCGGTAGTGCAAAACCACCAGTGTAAACAGTCGTTTTCTAGAATCCTGTCATGAAGGACAGGCCCTAGTTGGAATGTTGTAATTGCGAGTGGTATCTCTGTGTTCATAAACCAGTTACTTTTTTTGGAAGTTAAATTGCATGTTCCAGCCAGCAGCTGCTGTTGTGGTTAACGGGGAGTTCTACTGCAGAACTACATTTGAAGGTCTTCCAGTGCTGTGTCAGAAGCTTTGTGTCTCTGGCTGCAGACTCTGGGGATGGGGCTTGTATCTCTGTTCTGCAGGATTTTGCTGGAGGCAAAAAAAGAGGCTTGCTTACATGTTAATGACTGATGCAGTATCACTGAAAGCCGGTGTGTTGTAATGGGTAAGGTGTTGGACTTGGACCTGGGAAGCCTTGGGCAAATCGCAACCTCTCAGCCTCACTTCCCCGTCTGTAAAGTGTGTGTGTGTGTGTGTGTGTGTCCCCCTCTCACCTGTGTCCATCGTAGAGATTGTAAGCCTGTTGAGCTGGGACCTGTGTCTGAAAATCCACGACTGTGGAGCGTGGCATGTAAGCCTAGTAGCACTACAGAAATGTTTAGAAGTAGTAGCATCCTAGAACTCTAGGGTTAAGGGACCTCAAAAGTCATCTAGTCCAACTCAGAGTGATATCATGTCTCAGAGAAATGGGGGCAGTGGGAACCCTTATAGGCATGGATATTTTGACCATGTTCTGGTGAATTGGTGGTGTGCATCGTTATATTTTGATCTATGCTTTTCTTCTTTAAAATGTAACTGACTCCTTATAGTTTACAGTATTTTTAATTTGGTGGCTTCTGAATCGGATCTGAATTTTGACCTATTATCATTATTAGCATTTATATAGCACCAGCGATGTACCTGGCGCTTTACAGAGAACAAGATAGATATGGTCCCTGCCCAAGAGCTCACAATCTAAAGAAGACAGGGGGAAGGGAGACAGGGAAGGGGGAACAGAGGGAGTGACAAGGGATGCAACATGAGGATGCGAGAGCTCAGGTACACGTTCTTGGCTTGGTTACAGTACACTGGGAGTTTACAGATAACAGGTGGGGGATAATCCTGGGTGGGAATGATTAGCAGGAGTTAGGAAGGGCGGAGCGGAAGTGGTAGGTTTTGAGGAGGGACTTGAAGGTACGAAGGGAGGGGGCAAGGCGGATGTGGGCAGGGAAAGGAGTTCCAGGCGTGTGGGGCAGTGAGGGAGAAGGGACGAAGGAGGTTGGAACAGGGGAGGTGTGGGAGGGTGAGGGAGGGGATGGAAGAGGAGCGGAGTGCTCAAACAGGAGTTCGGAGGGAGATCAGGGCAGAGAGGTCGGGGGGAGCGAGGTTGTGAAGGGCTTTGTAGGTGAAGACGAGGAGCTTGTGCAGAGTACGCTCAGGAAGGGGAGCCAGAGGGGAGAGGAGAGGCTGCACATGGTCAAAGCGACAGGCTAGGTGGATGATCCTGGCGACAGAGTTTTGAACAGAGATGAGGGCAGAAAGGTGAGAGCGGGGAAGGCCAGCGAGGAGGAGGTTACAATAGTTGAGGCGTGAGATGACGAGGGCATGGATGAGAGTTTTGGCAGAGGAGACAGACAGAAAAGGGTGGATCTTGGCAATGTTGTGGAGGGAGAAGTGGCAGGATTTGGCCACGGAGTCAATGTAGGGTTTGAAGGTGAGGTGCGAGTCGAAGATGAAGCTCAAGCTTCGGGCTTGGGGCACAGGGAGGATGGAGACTCCGTCAATGGTAATTGACAGGGAAGAGGGAGAGGATGGATTGGGAGGAAAGACAAGGAATTCAGTTTTCACCATGTTCAGTTTGAGTTGGCGTTGAGACATCCAGGTGGAGATATCAGAGAGACAGTTGGTGAGATGAGCTAGAACAGAGGGGGAGAGGGAAGGAGCGGAGAGAGAGAGAGTTGAGCATTGCCACGT
Source organism: Sphenodon punctatus (assembly GCA_003113815.1). NCBI lineage: Eukaryota > Metazoa > Chordata > Lepidosauria > Sphenodontia > Sphenodontidae > Sphenodon > Sphenodon punctatus. Next base: position 4,353,257 of record QEPC01006384.1, read on the forward strand.
ATAGGTGGTATTGGAAACTTTGGGAGGCAATGAGTTTGCCTAGGGAATGGGTGTAGATTGAGAAGAGGAGAGGGCCAAGGACAGATCCTTGGGGAGCCCCGACTGAGCGGGGCAGGGAGGAGGCGGGGAGGAGTTAGGAAAAGATACATTGAAGGAGCGGTCAGTAAGGTAGAAGGGGAACCAGTTGAGGACAGAGTCCTGGAATCCAAGGCAGTGAAGCGAATCAAGCAGGAGCGAGTGGTCAACAGTGTCGAAGGCAGCAGAGAGATCCAGGAGGACAAGAATAGAGTAAAGGCGGTTGCATTTAGCCACAAGAAGATCATTGGTGATCTTAGCCAGAGCGGTTTCAGTGGTGTGAAGGGGGCGGAAGCCAGATTGGAGGGGGTCAAGGGAGGAGTTGGCAGACAGGAGGTCGAGGCAACGGGAGTAGACAACCCATTCAAGGAGCGTGGAAGCAAAAGGGAGGAGCAAGACAGGATGGTAATTAGAGGGTTCAGAGGGATCCAGAGTGGACTTTTTGACTACTAGGCAAAAGCAGTCATTCTGGACAACTCTTCAACTTGAGATGTAAACGATATAAATGTTCTATATAAATAAATTATTTACACAAATGATGTGTTGGTTTCACTGTACGTAAGGAGAACACCTGGCTGTACTTCATACATAAGTGCCAGATGGGGTCAGACCAGCGGTCCGTCAAGCCAATCATCTGGTCTCCGATAGTGGCCACTTGTTTGCTTCAGAGATGTACTGATCCTCTCAGAACTTATTCAGTCTCTCTTTTAAACCCAGTTATATGCAAGTGTTGCTAAGTAAGGCTCTTATTGTACAACTGTGGTACTTGTCAAAGTAAATGCTTAATCATGTAGCATACCGAAAACTTTGAAAGGCAAGGTATCTCTTCTAGTTGTTAGCATTTGATTTTTTTTTGTAGATAAACTGTACAACACATGTAGAGGGTGGCAGAAGGCATTTAGGTAATGGAGAATTCATTAGAAGAACTTAGAATCTGTATTGTGTGGGTGTGAGACTTCAAAAGAAATATGTGAACTTCTTCTATTTGACCAGAAAGTTACCTGGGTGGCTGCTCTTTGATGCAGGCTGGATTAGTTCTGGGACAAATTTTCAAAAGAGCTTCACCTCCATTTACACTGCTTGAAGAATTGCCCATAAAACCTGGTCATAGGTGACCAAGTGGTAGCTGTTGGCAATGTGGCACTTCTGAATAGCTGGTCTTAATACTGGTGCCATAATGGAAATGGAGCTCTCTTGTTAAAGAGCCACTCTACCTTGTGTGATGTGCTACTGGTTATAAACCTTCCTTAAAATAGGTCATTTTGGACTCCGTGTACTTCTCTCTTTACCCCTTCCCTTTCAGTACTGTGGCAATCCTAGTAATAGTCTAGCCAGTTGCTTTTTGGATAATAGGGTCTTAATAGGTCCCCGTAGCTGAGACCACTTTTCCTTCCCTGTTCCATTAACCCCTGCGGTCAGCTGAAAGCTCTTGGTGGTACCACCTGTCACTTGGTTCGTACGACAAGGGATGCCCACAGAGAGGCGTTCTCGGTTGCTGCCCCTATGTTGCAGAACTCCTTTCCCCTGGGAGTCTGTCAGAGCCCAAGTCTGAGCATTTTCCAGAGGCGTTGTCCAACTTTTCTCTTTAGCAGAGCATTTGGCAGGCAGGGGTGGGGGTTGAGGCGGGAGAGTTTAGGGGTGAGAGTGGGTTTACATAGGTTTAAAATGGAGTTTGATTGTATTTCTGTGATGTGTTTTTATTATGTAAGCCACCCTGAGCCTTGGGGGAAGAGTTGAGTAGAAACATGAATAAATAAAGTAAGTGGAAATTGCATTTATTTGTGAGCACAGTTTGGCTTTGCTCTTTTTAAAAGATTGATTGTGGATAAGTATTTTCCCATAGAAATTAAGGGGTCTATTTGCTTTAAGGAAGCAGTAAAGCATACAGCTGCATCGGGTGCGTGTATGCATGTGTGCTTTGAGGGAAGAAATGGAGCCTTCTTGTAGGGTGCAAAATTTGCAGGAGCCTGAGAGCCACTGACGCTCAGAAAACTGAGGCTGGCAACTGGTTCAGAGGTGCAGTGGGGCAAGAACGGTTTAAGATCAGGATAAAGTCTCGCGACTGAATTGTTTTTTTGGCTCTGGGAGTTCGATCTGAAATTTCATGCCCCGTTTCTTGGCACACGAATGAGAGCATATCTTTATTTAGTTACTTGTTTAGTCATGGGGTAAGGAATCAAGTTGAGGATTTACTTTCTCTGCCAAAAACTACCTGTGAGAAGTTGCCTCCAAACATTTACAGATTATCCACCTGATTCTCTCTTTAGGATGGAAAAAGCATTGCTCTAGTTTTCTTGCTGAATTCCTTGACTAAACAATGGAAACTTCAAACCTAGAAAGAGCGGTTAATTCAGCACTAAGGGCGCTGTTAGACGATCCCGCTCACAAGCGGGATTGTTCTGGCATCTTCCCCCCACCTTCCTCTGAATGCCGTGTCTGTGATCAGAAGAGCATCAGACACGGCGTCCAGTGTTTGTGCGCATGTGCACTCGCCCAAAGAACCCGGAAGTGTGGCGTAAAGCCAGCACTTCGGGGATCTGCGTCGGAGGGGGCAGGATCGCCTGTCCGGTCTGACACGGGGGAAGATGCGGCTGCAATGTTTAAACGAGCGCCAAGAAATGCGGCTGATCAAAGGATCAGCCATGTTCCTTGACTCATTTAAAAGCGCCCTAAATTACTTGTTTAAATGGTTTTGTACCTTACAAGGTTCAGGTTGAGATCAGCTTACATGACAATGATCTTTTTGTTCTTGGTTCATATCTTGTAAATATGCAGCATCTTGAAGATAAGAGGAAACTCTGAAAAAAAATCCATTTGACAATCGCATTAACATTGGCAGCTTCCACATGCCGGATTAATCTGTTTCAGGGGCATGGCAAAATGCCGTGCCAACGTACAGCAGAGGGGATAGATAGGCTTTAGCCTGCCTTAGTTTTGTTGAGTCTGATCTTTACACAGCGCCACAAGTTGGCTGTGAGCAGACATGGCAGTTTTTCTTAAATGCTTTCCGATGTCGCCAGCCTTGGTTGCTGATATTAGCAAAGGGAAGGCCAGGCCGTTACAAGCTACAGTTCAGCCAGTTTTAATCATAGGGTGTTAGGGCAGATTGGGGAAGAAGATTAACCCGTATCACGGACAAGTCAAGGGCTCTTGTCTGAGGTAACCTACCATGTCCCAACAGGACTCAATTGCCCCTTTCTGTGTATTGAATGACTTTCCCTTCCATGGCTTCTGGAAGCCTCTCAGTTAGTTTTAACCATGTTTCCTGCTCAAAGATAACCTACCCCTGCAACCTTTAATCTGAGCTTCCATACAGATTGCCTCCCCTCTCTTACAGTGATGATGACAGTGGCTCCCAAATAATTGGTTGTCTTCTTCCTTTCTCTAAATTTCCCTTTGCCTAGGTCTTTGGGGCAGCTTGCAACAAAACCAACTGTTTGGCCTATGCCCATCAATAAATACTACTGCTACTACAACAACAAAATCAGTTACACATCCCCAGCCTCCCCACTCCTATGCTTGCCTGGCAAATGTTTGGCTGAATAAAAAGGTCTTGCTTTGGGATTGTGACCCCGGGTGGGGTTCCCCTTTGTGGTTGGGTGGTGGTCATGATCTCAACTGATAGGCTTTACATGTATTTGCTGGTCTTGAGGTCACAGGGTTATGTTTTTTCTAAAAATGGGGGTCACAAAAGCAAAAAGTTGAGAATTGTTGGTCTAGTGTATCTGAACTGTGTGGCTACCAGCGACAATATAAGGTTGCTTTAACTACTCGAGGCCACATTGATTGCTGTCCTGATTTTAGAATATTTTAAATCCCTCTGGCTTACGCTGATTCCTCTTTCGAGGGAGATTGGTATTGCACACACTGAGCATTCCTTGGAAAGACTAAATTCTGATAGAAACGCTGTCCCTCTTCCAAACCTTCACCTTCTGTTTCTCTGCTATGGGCATTGCTCCACAGCTCACTTTTTTCATATCCAGGGGTGGAGTGGGGAAATGAATCTTGGGGCCAAACATATTTGGAAGATGGCCCCTTTTACCCCACGGTCCAAGGCTAATACAATTTTAGGCTGCATTAACAGAAGCATAGTGACCAAGTCACGAAAAGTAATAGTTCCCTCGAATCTTTGCTGGTCAGACCTCCTCTGGCGTACTATGTCCAATTAGACAGTGGAACAAATTGCCTAGCGAGGTGGTGGGTTGTCCTTTGCTGGAGGCTTTCATACAGAGGCTGGATGGCCATCTGTTGGGTAAACTGTAGCTGAGGATTTCCTGCATTGGACTAGACTTCTGTGGTACCTTCTAACTCCATGATTCTATGATCCTTAAGATCAACAGAGACCAGTTGCCTACTAATTGCATCATGGTACCTAGTGCGTACAGCCAAGGCCTACAGTGAGGTTTTCTGAATGGCTTCCCCATAGCTCTGGAACTCCCTTCCTTACCCAAAACCCAAGCCTGTTCATCTTCCAAAGGCAGTGTAAGACCTTTTTGATTTGGCTCGGCATTTGGTGGATGTGGATAGACTTTGAGGGTGGTGGTTTAGGGAGTGAGGCATTAGGTTTATACTGGATTTAATTTACATTGTAATCTACCTTTGGGATAGGGCAAGGCAATTCAGCACTTTACGAAATGCTTCTTACGCAGAGTAACTTAGCCCTGGGTAGGGTTATGCCTGGGTTAGCTTACCTTGGAGCGAAGCAGTTTGTTTGTCTGCCTCTATAAATAACCTAAAGGCCAAAAGCTCTGCCTCTGCTTTTGGGAAATTCTTTGCGTAATCTGGGAAGATCGCTTATCAAATGGCATTACGCTCATTTTAATAGTAAAGCATCAGCGCAATTTCTCTTTGGGGCCGAATTATGGGCACCTTTCGTAGTGCCAGACCATAACAAAGTACAATCTAGCTTTCTGAGAAATTTGCTTAGAGCCCCAGGGGGTACCCCAAGAGCAGTTATTCGTATTGAATTAGGCCAGCGACGATGGTTGACCAGGGCTTGGGAACTGGCACATAGGAAGTGGATTAAAATCCAAGACCGAGATCCTAGGGTGTGTGTGTCTTCCCTTTCTCTTGGACGATTCAATCAAGAGTAAATGGTTATTGGCAATAAAGTCCCATTTGACCTCCATGGGGCTATCAGGGACATATCTCTTATCTACGGGTACTCTTCCTGCTTTGGCCGAAGCTAGGATATGGTGGTAGGACTTGGATCTCCAGGAAAAATGGGGAAAGGTGTGTCTCTCAACCCACCTGAGCCATTATGCCATTTTGGCTCCTGTAAAAGATACCTTGGCCCAATATCTGATTGCGATATTACGGCAAGAGGTAAATGGTTAATCATGGCAGCTAGATTCAACGCCCTGCCATCGAAGCTTTGGGAGGGACGTTTCAACCAAACCCCTATAATGCAGAGGCTGTGTCCGTATGACTAACAGGAATGTGAATCCATAAGCCATATATTCTTTAGGTGCCGCCTCTATGATAGGTTGTGGGCTGAGTTCTTACAACCGTTTTTAAATCGCCACCAGGGCTGGACAGACGATTACATGAGGGATAAACTCTTGGGGGATCAGAGCCAGGAGTCGATCCAAACAGTTGCCAAATTTTTGATTGCCGGTTTTGTGAGACGTAAGCAGTTTCTGAACTACATTCCGGGCTCATCCCCATTGTGACCTAGTTGTACCATCGGGTGATTATACTGTCTTGGGGCATTTAAGGTATCTAAGGTAACAACGGGGCATTTGGGTCTTGGTTCAATGTAGCCCAATGGGTGCCATTTGAATCAGGGTCTGAATATCGGTGAAATAGAAAGATCCTAAATTGGTAGTCTTTTGCTACCTTTACTCGGGGTGGGACATCAGGGCAATTACCGATTACCGGATTTAAAAAAACCGGATTGCCGGATTTATACCGGTTTACCGGTACCGGATTTGTTCCATTGATTTCAATGGGGAACTGTCCCCATTGAAATCAATGGAAAAAAAACACAAAAAAACTCCCCCCTCCCCCTCCCAGACTGTGCAGGTGGTAGGGGGAGCACCCCCCGCCCAGCCTGGATTAATTTTTTTTTTTTAACCCTAAGTCCCTAGTAGTGCGGGCTCAGGGCCGCCGCTGGCAACCCGGAGCCCGCACCAGCAGGTACGATCCCTGGGGTGGGGGGTGGTTTAACACCCCACCCCATCCTAGGGATCAGATCACCCTACCATGCCTACCTTGTGCTCCGGGCGGCGGCAGCGGTCCGACTCTGGCGGCTTCAGTGCTGGCTGTGGCTGCCGGCTTCAGCGCTACTAGGCCTTCCGGGGAAACCTGGAAGTTCACCGGAAGGCCTAGTAGCACTGAAGCTGGCAGCCACAGTCAGCGCTGAAGCCGCCGGAGTCAGGCTGCCGCCGCCCGGAACACAAGGTAGGCAATCCCTGGGTGGGGAGGTAGGGTGATCCCTGGGGTGGGGGTGTTAAACCATCCCCCACCCCAGGGATCACCCTAGTACAACCGGACCTACCTGCTGGTGCAGGCTCTGGGTTGCCGGCGGCGGCCCGGAGCCCGCACTAGCAGGGACTTCGGGGGATTTTTTATTTTTTTTTAAAAGCCAGGGTGGGTGGGGGGTGTCCCCCCCTTCCACCCGCGCAGCCTGGACTGGGGAGGGAAAGTGTTTTTTTGTGTGTGTGTGTGTGTGTGTGTGTGTGTGTGTTTTTTACATTGCGGCCATTCATTTGAATGGCCACAATGTAAAACATCCGGTACGGGGAATCTGGTAAACGGGCCGGATTACCGGGTTTAATCCAATGCTGCCGGTACACCAAATACCGGCAGTATCGGATACCAGATGATTCGGAATTCCCACCCCTACCTCTTACCTTGTATTAAATGTGTATTATTTTGTTGTATGTTTATGACTATGGCTTTGTGCCTGTCAAATAAATTGTTTACTACTACTATAAATAACCTCCCAGTGACGAACTCTCAAGATGGTGGTTATATGTGATCTTTGACCATGTACGTGATCAAATTCTAAGAATGACTGGGTTACCAGTCTACTGTTAGCACACTGTCCCCTAAATACCAATTCTGGTTATAGTATTACTAGACTACTTCACTCTGATTTCAAACAGCTAAACGTGCAGAGTTGGACAGCTTGTATCCCAGCGTACCATTTGGGAATTTGGATCACACCCAATGGCAGTGCCCTCACAAAACTTAAACTAGATAGTAACTGCGTCTGAAACTCCAGCAGTGAAGGTGTACAGATTTTTGTCAAACTTTAGCAAGCATCAGTATTTCGTCCCGGTAACCCCCCAAATCTGGTTGTGAGTGGAAAGAGATGCTAGTGATAAATGGCTCGCTGAGTTGTTGTTGGCTGCCCACGCGGATAGTCAGCTGAATGATTGCATTCATAACGTTCTGTCTCCAGCTCTTGGGAAAGCCATAATCTCATCAATATTGATGTTAAGAGGGATACTCCGTATGCGGTAACTACACTGCTTCCTTCTGCAGAGCTACTAACGCTGCCTGCTCATCAGAAGAAGTGAAGAGACCCGTTTGGCTGCCACTAGGTGCTCTCAGGTATAGCAGACGTGCAGCTTGAATTGCTGCGGAAAGCACCACATGATGGCCTCCTGTTTGGGGGTGGAGAAATTCATTGCGTTCATGATATCCACCTGATATGTTAACTTGGAAATGGTAGTGCCTTTTCAGGTGGCAGAGTGCAGTCAATGTGACCCTCGTCCACTGTAGTGGAGTTGCAATGGGGTTCGTTTCAAGCTGTTTTTTTCTGATGTCTGAGGCCATCCTGTGATGACATCAAATGCAGAATTCATTGATGAAAGAGGAGTTTTTTGCATCCTTGTTCTAGAAGGACCATGACTCTCCCCAGCAAGGAAGGAGTCCCTATACTGCATGTCTGGCTATCAACATGATATTAAGCAGGTTTTCTTCTGCTAGAAACCTTCTTTGCTACCGATTTGGACAGAAGAGACTTTGAAGATAAGAACAGAGCTCCGCCAAGATATTAGGATCTCACAGAACATCCTAATTTGTTTTGATGCTTTCTAGCATTATTCATCAGAATCCTTAGCATGATAAAGCCTCCTCATAGGCAGCTCTTGGTTGGGTCCTTCATGCCACTACCCAGTATCTGGAAACTGCTTGCTGTGAGTCTAATTTCGGTCTAAACACTAATGTCAAATGTGGAAAATGATGGCATGAATGATCATAGACTTGGTAGGAATTCTAAGGGCTTGATTTGAGAACAGCATACTTGTGTTTTTGTCCAAACACTAGAGGGTAAAAGGCACATCTTTTAACCTCTAGCACTTCATCTGAGATACTTATACAAAAATTGTGAACTACTTCTCCCAGAGACTTGAGAGCCACTTTTTTGAATAGCCATTGGATGGGAAGCTCGCATCTAATAAGGTAGACGTGAACTCCATGTCGCAACCATGTCATGCTGAATGTGTCCCTTTTGCTTGTCCACCTCCTGAAATGTTACGTTTCTCCCCCCCCCTCAAAATATGCCCTTTGTCAAGAATCGGTAACATATTCTTAAAAACACCATGGGAATATTAAGCACTGAGATGACAGCTTGCCTGTTCATTACTAGAAATATGAGTTGGTGTCTACAGCATCAAAAGATAGGCCAGAGTAATCGGATCAAGCATGAGAAACTGCTTGTTGCTGTTTTTTTTTCTTTTCTAAATGAAGCTGCCAAGCAGCCTCCCTACCAGGGAATGCTTCCTTAAAATGTTTGTGCTCTGAAGTTTAGTTACTGCTAAATAAGATCTTGCTAAAATTAGTCCAGGAGAAAAATGGTCTTCAAACAGTGTCTCTAGTTAAATAGAATAAATTTGCTTCATGTTGTCTGTGAGGCGAATAAATTAAAATAAAGGTGAAACTAAAGGAAGGGCAAACTTTCTTTCATCCGCACCCTAGGATTTTGTAGTGATTGGGGTTCATGCTGTCGTGTAGAAGTAGAACTTGGATGAGACATCATTTTATTGGTGCAATGCTACTTTTAATGTATTTCATGAGGGCTCTGTCTACAACCTTGAAAAGGCATGTGGCTTTTTAAAGGATACCTCCCCCCTCCGTTGTCCTAATGTGTTGTGAGATAACTTTGGGCAACAGTCTCTCTTCATCCAGAAGCAATGACCGAGTTGGGCTGGAGAGTCTTAGTGACTCTTGTTATTTATAGCTATCATCTCGCATATTGCCTCCTTTTTACATGAACTTCCATTTGTTTGACCTTCTATTATGCCTGCGGAAGGCATGTAGACTGTCAGCTCTATTTGATGCTATGGAACATCGCAAAGAATAAAACATTCGATGTCATGTCAATGTTTTCCCTTGCAGCTGTACTGCTATAGTGTCTTCAGTTACACAGTTGTATCCGCTTAGCCATTATGTATGGATTAAGTCAATTGGATGAGGTTTTGAGAAGGATGACACATTTTTAGTTATTCTTGAAGTTGACGGTGATGCCAAATGCTATTTCTTGGTGGACGTTAGAGATAGGATGGTCTCCTTACAGGGCTGTTGCTAAACAAGAGACGTATTAAGCAACCTGCTTGCGGTGTTGCTTCAAGTAAGTACTTATTTCCAAAGTATGCCACTGAAAAGTGAATGAAGACGTGAAGCTTATGGTTTTAGAAAAATATCATTTCTTGAGTAGAATCATTACCACTGTGTTAATTTGTGGGCTATAATGCTTCTGCATAGAGGCCCATGAAAAGGTTAGTCAGCCAGCTCTATCTGGAGTCGTGGTTGATCCGTATCGTATCCACAGAGAATTGCTGTTATGGCTCGTCTCCTGTATATCCATCTAAAGGATATTTGCAGGAAAACGAGCTCTGGTTTTAAATTATCTGTCTTGGTCACCCTCCCCTCCTGAAATCCTAATCCTCTGATGTTCACTTGGTTAATGTGGGAATAGCTACGAAGCCAAAAAAGGAAAAATGACTTTGGCTGAGGAACTAGCAGTTGTTACTATGGGCTGGATTCTTAGACTGCCCCTACCACAATAGCTCATTTCGATAGCGATACCCTTTGTTGTTGAGATAGGGGTAAGTCAGGTGCGTACAACCTACTGTGCAAGCTGTTCCTCAATGGAATGTGTGCCAACTTGTTTTGAGGTGTCAGCAGCTCTTTGAAACGTTTATGCCCACATCTCTTCCTGTTTAATTAAAAGAGAAAGTGGGAGCTTGGTGCAGGGAGGATGGGGGGAAAGGAGAGGATGGGGGAAGTCTTCAAAATAATTTCATCATGTCACTTAATATAGAGATACTGAGCAAGTGTCATTCTGTATCATTATCCCTTTCTGAACACTGTCTGATTAAGATTCTTGGGGTTACAGAGTTAAGTAGGTAGGCCTGAAATGACACATTGTGGCAAATGCTGTTTCTGTCGGACATGGGTCATTTGCATGAGGCAGAAACTTGCTGGGTTTTCCGCTGTGTTCGACATTTGCTGCTGTTTTTTGCGAGTTGAACAGCATTGGTTGGGGCGTATCCCAAGCGCTGTGTGCACCGCAGGGAGCGGAGAAGATGCAAAAGTGTTAGGGAAGTGCTGGAAATGGCCATAAAAATTCTAAAAAAGTGATGGGAAATGACAGGGAATCGCAGGCGCCGATACTGATAATAGCGGAAGCGTGGAATCACTGGCGAGTGATAAAGTACTGACAAACACTCTCAAGCACTCCTGAAAGTTCAGTATTCCTTTGCGGAACAGGAACACTTGCTCTCGTCTCAGTCTTATAAATAGGAAACTTACCCACAAACATCAAAGCTGTTGTTAGTCATTGAATGTATGTCAGCTTTGTCAAACTCCAGCATGCTTGGGGAGCACTTGGTTTAGAATGGTTTGGAGGACGCATGTTTCCTAGTTGTGGAGGGGAAGCCAAAAAAGACCTGTTCTATGTAGCAAGTGCTTTCATGATGGCAGTGGAAATCTAGGTCAATTTAGCAGCAACTCCAATTCTTTAGGCAGATTTGTTTTGTTTTTTTGCCACCCTCATTTCTTTGCATGCTGTGCAGAGTCCAGAAAAACAGTGCCTGGTTCCTTGCATATTACTTGGCAGGATGTCTGGAATTAAATAGATGTGTGGGAGCATTTTTGATTTGCAGTTGAGTAGTGAGTGTAGCTCAATCCAAATATCGCATCCCGCTGTGATGTACCCATTCTCCCCCTTCCCCCCCCCTTTAACTCTTCAGCATCTGGCTAAACTCTTTGGGCAAGCTGAGTTAGGTGACACATAGGTTAAACATTAGGAAGAGCTTTCTAATGCCAACAGCAGTTGGGCAATCAAACGGTGTTGAATGAGAATCTCCCTCATTGGATGTTGGCTAGGTAATGGTCAGGGATGGTGGTGTTCTAGTTGGGCCTTCCGTAATGTAGAGATTTGGACTTGCTCCTTGGCTTCTCTTCTTGAATGTGGAAGTTCTCTTGAAGAGAATTCAAGTTCTCTTCTTTAATATGGAAGAGAGAGGACAGTCTGTGGTGGCTTGGTGGACATGGTGTGGCTGGAGTATAGCGCGATGCAGACCAGCGGTGTCTTTGCATGAGCAATTTACTTTTTTGTCTGCAGTAATAAAATTCTGTCCCAATAAGGTAGAAACAGGAGCAACGTCATTAGACAAAATCTGTCCAGACATGTCTGAGGAAGGCACATCTTCACTGTTAACACTTTATGCTATATCCTGCTGATCTGTCTCCTTTACCGGTGGCTACTTATATAAGCTCAGAAATCTTACTTTTTCTCTCTGCTTTCACATGAAGAATTATCCTCTTTGACCCTGGTGTTCTAACAGCCCACGGAGTGCTCATATTAATGACTTTTTCTTTGTCCTTTTTAAGCAGCTGTGTCTCTAAGCGTGTGACTTTATCACTGCTGTCTAACGCCAGCTCCTATTGCTAGCCTTTGCTGCCTCTTCCCTATGGTAAAAGTGAGTGAAATGTGAAAGAAACATCACTTATTTTAAAATAGTTTTGACTGCCAGGTTAATGTGGCTCTTAGGCTGAGCCTCATGAGTTCTGTCCGTAGTAACTGCTTTTAAGTTGATTTAAAGTACTTAAATACTCTGAATTGCTTCACATAATGTCTTAAACAAAAAGTACAAGTTCCATTGCATTTTTGGAGGAAAAAAATCAATAGCTGCCAGATACCATATTTCCTGAATTTAAAGAGCAAGTGATAATTTTTGATGGGTGAATAATGTTGGCAGTGGGTGAAAGAGCCAGGTAATATTGCGTAACATGGGGATTAGCAGGGGGTGAAGGAAAAGCCTTGTGTAGGAGAGCAATACAACAAATTCTGCTAGGCAGTTTGCTTATTGCAACACAGGGATATAGTTCTGAGGGTTTATAACAGAGACAATGATGTCGTTTTTAAATTACCCCAGGAGAATTCTGAATGCACACTTGTATAATGAATCTCTCATCTGCATTCCTTTCTCTACAAATGGCAGAATTGTATTACGTTTTTAAGCCTGTCAACACAATGAGATGCATGTGAAGTGCAACTTAGAAAGCCTCATGCGCCATGTTAATCTGTGGTCTTACTGTATTGTCTGTCGCAGAGGCTCCTCGCCTTTTTGGGCTCTGGCACACCCATGCGCCTTGACATGCCAGGGACTACCCATCAAAGCTCACTACGTAGCCGTACACTCAAACCGAATAGACCATTGAAACCCTTCTTGCTTGTGACTGAAGATAGAATGAAATGGGTATTTATTGAGGTAGTAAATCATGTTACACCTGGGACATCAAATCTTTGTTTAGAACAGCTGTGGCGTGACTTTGAAGGGCCATAGTTCACTGGTCGGCAGTACTTAAACTTTCAGGGCATATCTGCCTGTGTGCTGAAGCCTGTGGTGGTCTCCAGCTGGCCCTGTTATGGCACTGGAAGGAGGGACTTCTTCAGTCTGCTTAATTGCTATTGATAACAGATTTATTGTAGGGAGAATTCTTTTTTTAATTTTCCCCTCCAAGATTAAGCTGACTGGTTTTAAGGGAACCTTTGCTTGCTCTGGCATGAAGGTTGTAGGGTGGTGGTCCTCTTCCTTTTGTGTGTGTGTGTGTGTGTGTGTGTGTGTGTGTGTGTGTGTGTGTGTGTGTGTACACACATTTGGAGGTCTGGAAGGGAAAACCATGTAGGAAGGAGAAGAAATGACTCTCGGGAGATTAGTGCAGTGGCTCTTGCCCTTGGTAAACCTGGAATCAAGCTGGCATAGGTCATGGGTGAAAACAAATTGCTTCGCTTTCTAGGCTATTTAAGTTCCCTTGCCTGGTTTGACACAAACGATTGTTGGCTCAAGAATGGGCATGTTGTGGATCCGAACTGAAGGGCACTGGGAAAAGTAGCATTGGAAGTGGCATTGTGTCCATAGCATCCTCGGGTCCTGGTTGTGTCTTGAATGGATTAAAATTAATGACCTGCTGGGAATACACTGGTGGTGGTGGTGTGTATGGGAGGAGGGGTATACATTTCGACATGCTGTCCTTTTTCTGTGATATTTCACACAATGACAATTTTGCTGTTCAAACATTTAAGTTGCTTTCTTTGTCTTTTCCTGCTTAGAAAAAGTGTTTGGAACTTGTCTCTCATTTCATTGCTGATGGTATATTTTTTTAGAACAGTGCATTACATTTATATACAATAAATAATTTGTACATCAGTTACCCAAATTAATGAAGCCGAGATTCCTAAGGGATGAAGATACCAAGTGTCGTATCCAAAAGGTCTTCCCTTTAGATTATGAAATTTTTGGTTCACCCCTCCCTTGGCCATTCTTTCAAAGTGTGTTGAATTATGAAGTCAAAAGCTGTTAAAGGGGGATGTACACAAGGCAACTGCATAAACTCTCTTTCTATAAGAAACGAGGCTCAAAATTGGTAGAGGGGTGAATAATGCGTGGTCCGTTTCAGGAGTCAATCCTGCCGGGATTGTTCCCACTGACAGGTGTTTGTGACCATCTTACAGGCAGGGTGATGGATCATTACTTGAAATGGCTTTAGTAAAAAATTGAAGCCAATCAGTTGGATTGACACTCCCATGTCACCCACCACATTTCCACGGATGCAGCAATATCACCAGGACCCTCCTGACCAGCCAAATGGAGAAACACTGGCTGGGACTCCATTATTTCTATAATGCCAGCAAACATACCTGAGGCTGAACTGTTATGATTATAGATGCAAGTCCCTGCCCCAAAGGGCTTAGAATGTAGAATGGACAAGAGGAAGGGCACATAGGGAGGGATTGGGGATACATTCATGAATCGGAGAAGTTGCAGGTACATGCACTTAGCTTTATTAAAAGGGAAGAAGAGGATCCTGAAGGATAGGACCAAGTAAGGGGAGAAGGAACCAGTGGAGGGAGGAGGAGAGGATGGTCTCCATTCCTTTGAGTTGTAAGTGGTGTCTGTACGTGCTTTAGTTTTGTGTAGGTAATGCAAGGATGGAGGCTGGTAGTGTAGCATCCTGACTGTATTGTTGACTTGTTTGAATGATACAAGAGAGCCTTATCAGTTATGAGGCTTTGTTAACCTGTTGGTGCAAAAAATAATCCATGTCAGTTCAACTAGGAGAATAATCTTGTTCCAAAAAACCACGGTCATCTAGATGCAGTTGACAAAGATGTATAATACACATCTGAAATGAGAAGATTTTAGTGAAGAACAGCACCTCTTAAATTAGTGTCTTTTTTTTTTTTTTTTAAAATGGTTTATGGTTTAATGAGTGATATAAGGAATTCAAAGGAACAAACATTGCTAGACAGAACTGATGGGCATTACAGAATGGAAACTCGAGCTACTCAGAATTGCTGCACGTAAATATCTGCTTGCACAGCTTAAAATGGTGATAAAAGTAGACCTTCCTGTTTGCTTGATCTTGCAGGTCAATGCACATTTCAAGAGTTGCTCGTGTTGATGTCTCTTTTCTGCCCTTTATGTATTGATTTTAACCATTTTACAAAAGCTTGTCTTTTATTATTTATTTATTTATTTTACCAGTCTTCTATCCCGCGTCCTCCTGCCAACGGCAGCTTGGAGCAGCTAACAAATGCATTAAAAAATGTAAAATATAATAATAGAAATATAGTCAATATAATATAAATATAAAACAATATTAACAATATGAAATTCACACAATAGGACACCAGCAAATAGGCCTTGCATGCTATTAAACTCACGAGAGAACAGAGGCTTTGAGCTTCCACTTTAATACAGAAATAACCAATGCAAGATTTGTATTGATTTACTTATAAGACGGCCAATGGGTTTGTGGAACAATAGGGAACCAGAATAGGTTCTAATCTTTTGTTACTGTTCCATCTTAGGCCACGTTCACATCTGCGGCGGCGAGACCCGCGAGGAAAGATGCGGCAGTGGGGAGGAACCTGAGAGCAGAAGAACCGGTGCGAATGGGGATGTGCCGCGGGTTCCCTCGCGCATGTCGAAGCAAAATCCTGCCCTGACATGAGAGGGAAGCCGTGACACATCCCTGTTCGCACTGGGTCGTCTTCTGCTCTCTGGCTCCTCCCCGCTGCAGCGTCTTCCCTTGCGGGTCTCGCTGCTGCAGATGTGAATGCGGCCTTCGAGAAGCTCCAATCGAATGGCGCAATGTTTTGGAGGCAAGATGTAGGAAGTACATCTATACAACTCGGACGCTGTATGAATGACATTCTAACAGGTGCCAACAGGCTTGCAAGAACAACTGTAGGACTTGCTGATAGCTAATTCTTCATTGCCTAATCAGCCGTTGTGATTCTAGGATATCCTGACTGTCTATTCCAGTATGTTTTGACTGTATTGGCAACTGATCTCTTTTTTCACATAAATAGGTTTAGGCAGTGTCACTCTGTACCCAGGTCATAGTCTTTGCAAGAATGTTCTTGGTTCATGTGATAAATGATCTTGCAAGGTCATGTGAAGCATGGTTATTTGGTAGTAAATTGTGGGTTCCTCCCACAATCACCTAGCCTACTACAGAGAGGTTAGCTTTTGGCATTTACTTGCATACCTGAATGTATGCAGTGTGGGGAATTGATTGGCCAGATTGACAACATATTCAGCTAATTCTGCCCTGTCATAAACGTGTCCTTTTTTCTAAGACTTGGCATACCCCCGGATTGGTACTGTACCCATTTGGAGATGCCCATGTTCAAATTAGTGGATATAAGAGGCTTTCCAGTATCTCTCAGGTTCCGTGTTGATGACAGACCTGAGAGCGGGACCTGTGAATTTTGACTGCTATACTTTTCTGAGGGCCAAATGCATGAAAAGCCTTTTAAAAAGGTACAGTGCGTCCCTGTATGAGCACAACTGATGTTTCTAAAATTGTGGACAGAAATTGCTGATAGTCCAAAAATCAAAAACCACAGACTTCTTTGCTGATTTTTAGCTTTCATTTAGCTTTTTAAAAAAATCCCATACATGCTGCTTGGTATATCCACTCTGCTTTTTAATTGATGCCAGTACTCTCCAAGGCTAATTCTTGAGAGAACACAATTTAGATGAACTTCTTCACTGTGTGCATGTTAGGATAGCCTGAGGGTTTTATGTAGCTCGGTTTTTAACAACATGGATGCACTGTAAAATCCAATCAATGTGAGCAGATCTGCCCCCATTGCGAGTTTAATTTTTTGTGGAACCCTTCAAAACCTGTATCCGTGTACTGGCCTATAGCAGTGGTGCTAGGAAGAGACCCTTCTTGGTATGGCTGAGAATAAAACAGTGACCAAGGCACCAGTCAATTTTTGACATGATCAACTTGTTCCCTGGGTTGATAACCAAAGGGCTTGAGTTCCAATGATCTTACAATCCCAGGATCATCTGCATGGCTTTGGAAAACGTGCAGTTGTTGGAGGGTGAAGAAAAAGGGGTGGGTGGGATAATGGGACCTACGATACTAGAGGCGCCTGGGTAAAATGGGCCTTGAACAGAAACCCATCCAGATGGATTACATAGAGAACTTGACATCTTGTTTAAAAACAAATCCTTCATTATGTAGTGATGAATAATCAAGCATTACAGTTCTGTCTCTGGAGATTCCTTTTTTTGGTTGGATTTTGATAGTTCATAATTAAAAGCTGAAAGCTATTACACTGTCTACATGCTGATCAATTGGCAATTAAAAAGTTGATGATAGATATGGCATTTCATGGGACTGTTTGGTTTGTTATAAGCAAATTTCCTTAGTCTCTTGAAATTTGTCACTTAACTTAGCACTTCAGTATTTTTCAATATTCATGATCCATTTTATTTGAATTCTGTAAATGCTGTTGAATTTTATAAATACCATTTGAATTATCAAAATTTGCATATTGCAATTTGGGTTTCTAATGGATCACATGATTTAAACATGATTGGAAAGGTTAGGTTTCTGTCTTTCTACCAAATGTATTTGAAGAATATGCGCACAATCTTCTTTTTAAATACCATATAATTATATTTGGCTGTCATACCTTCATTTATTGCTGCTGATGGATTTGTGCCTTGCCTAATCAGTATAGGTTTAAGACAAAAGCACTTTCCAAATGCTTGAAGTATGATTCCTGACCCCAGGTTCAATTCCTAGAGGGCCATCCCAAGCTTCCTGGAGGGTTTTTAGTTGGTAATTGATGCAAAATACTATTTGAAATAGAAGTGATGCAAACATTGAGGCTGGCATGTTAGCCTGCATTTCTCAAATGAGGGGAGAAGAGGTTCTGCTTTGCACCTAGTGCTAGTTTCTTAAATTGGAAACATAGGTGAAGTTGCCGCCAAGGCGGCTCTACAGGTGAAGCAAATCTTCTAATCGCACATCCCGTTTATAGTGGGCCTATCTAATAGTGTATGGGTGGAAATTCAGTGTTGCAGGAGCAGATCGGGTCTCTTAACCAACCTTGACCTACTGAAATGTGACTGTACAGTCAACAGATGTGTGCTCTCGAGCAAGAAATGTATCGACTGTGCTTTTAAAGGAATCGATTCAGTAATGTTATGAAAATGGTAATGAGAACCTAATCCTATAAGAGTCTATTGTTTTTGATGGACTTAAATCCTAACTCCTCCATATTAAAAGGCGATGAGATTGAACATCCATCCCCATCGCACTCTTGCTTGGAGTAGAATCATTTTGCTTTCCTTGGCTAGGAATAGAACTTCTGATTGGAAATGTTGAGAGGTATCATCGGGCTTGAGAGTGCTGCTGTGCTAGGTGCTTTTACACGTTTTAATGAATGGGGTTGCATAAATCCGCTTGCCTCTGGCAAGTAGCCTTTCAGCTGGCAAGTGACTTTTTTTCTCCCCTTTTTTCCCCCACAGGCTGAAACCTGATTTGAGGAGCTGCTGGGATGGTAACATCAAGGGTATAAGCTGTAATAGGAACATGTAGTGAGCTGCATCGCGGGGGCTTGGGCCTTGGGGAAGAGGGGAACGCAGCTGTGGTCCCCCGCCACTAGGGTGGGAGGCCATTCTATCTTTTGTGTCCGGCCTTGCTGCAATCTAGCTACCCCCATGAGTGGGGATGTATACTAGACTAGATTTATGTGCAGTGTACTCTGCCATGTTCTTTAGGCATTTTGGTAGAAGTTGGCCTTAGAGGGCACACATGGCTCTGAAACGGTAGGCCGGGGAGTCTGTGAAAGTAGCACGTGTGGGAGAGGCAGACGAAGTAATTATCTACGTGGTGAAAATGATGCGTGACAGGACTGAAAGGTTCATTTTGGTGAACTGGCTCCTAAATGATGGTGGTTTTATTATTTTGCCTGTGCCCCATGTTGAAATATAATCCCATGATCCCAGACATCATTAAAGACATAACAACCTCTGTTGAATAAGTACTGCAGCATGGCCCTGCCTGTAGATGGTGCGACATCACTTGGGGGCATGGCATGCATCTTTGGTGCATCCAGATGAGCCTGGCAGGGACTGATCCTTGTGTGCCTTGGGACAGGCAACTTCAGCCACCACACTGTGGGGCCCGCGCGGAGAGCAGGATGGATGGTTGGTCGGTCATCCTGCCATGCTCCGCAGCAGGCTGAGGTGCCGGCCACCTGCACTGACGCCCAGCTCTGCCTTATCCATCCTCCCCTGGCCGTGATGTGGCCATGCAGAACGGCGCCGGTGCTCACCATTCATAGCCCTGTGGTGGACCTCACCATGGGGTGGGTCAGACAGTGCCCAAATTGGGGTAAAGCTGCCCAACTTGAGGTAGCATCTTGTGTGGCTGTACTCCCTTGGGAAGTTCTGGCTTAGCCCCTGCTAAAACTGTTTTTATCCTCTTGTGGCCTATGTTCTCTCGTGGAGCATTCTGGTTGTCTTAAGCTAACTATAGAAACCAGTTGCTATGTAGGCAGTACTGTTTCTGATGCAAAGGCTGGTAACTTTGATCTGATAGGCAGTAGAGCTGAAAAGATAGCAAAAAAACCCCTATCTATGGTTGATATCTGGTATTCTGGATAGCTTGGTGGTTATTTGGTACCTATCTGGTAACTGTGGAGGTACGCTGCCAAATCGGATATTTGCGTATTACCAAATTACCATTTTGACTTTTTCAAAACTCCCTCCATCTGTCCTGACTGGTTTGGCATTGCTGTGTTAACCGCCTTGCCTGTGGATACTGTGAAATTCAGCCAAATACTGGATGGTAGCCGATACTTGTTTGTCATCTAATGGGTAGTGGATGGGCTAAACTGTGAAGGGCCTTGGGGGGGGAAGCCAGACACCTTGCATTGAACAGCATTGAGTTCAGATACTGCTTCTATTCCTTAACAATAAAAGTTGAACCCAACAACAGTGAATGGTCTTGGTTAGGAAGGATGCCACAGAGCAGAAACTCACCTGAAAGGTTTTTCAGCTTAGGTGAACATGTTACACTCAGGTAGAACTTTTTGATCCAGAATTCCAGAGGCAGGATAGCTTGGGGGAAGGAAGAGCTCATCCACATTCAAATAGGTTGCAGCAACCCCAGGAATCCATGACCCATTTATTTCTGTGACAGAGGGGTGGGAAGGAGGGGGAATTTTAGAAACCGATCTCTATTAGGCACATGAACTTGCTTTTTTCTTGGTTTACCTCCCCAAAGTGCAGTGTTTGGAAGAGCTAGCCTATCTCTGTTGGAGCCTGGTGACCTGTTTGTGGCTCAAAGGCTCTCTTATGAGTCAGAGGTTTCTAAATATTCCATCAAATAGCTAAGGTCTGTTTTAAAGAACTACATTCGCAAAAGAGGTGGCATGGGCCAAATAGCCGATTCACCCATTGCCTTAAAATTATTATTTATTATTATTAACAAACGTTTATATAGCACCAGCAGTGTACCTGGCACGTTTACAAAGTAATAAAATAGACACGGTCCCTGCCCCTAGGGCTTACAATCTGAGAGACAGGAGCTGGGGGAGAGACATAGGAAGGGGAACAGAGGGAGAGACAAGGGGTCTAACATTCATGAAGATGCGAGGTCTCA
>QEPC01006384.1:4379057-4395740 GCA_003113815.1 Sphenodon punctatus
TTGGCTAGCAGGAGTCAGCAGCCAATAGCATGCTGAAAAGCTGTGCTGATCCTTCCTCTTTCCTTCAGCTCTCCTCCCTGCCCCCCATCTGAAAAGACTGAGTCCTTTCCAGAGCGGAGAGCTGCTCTCCCCCCTCCCATTCCTGATCATTCTCTATCGTGACTTGGGAGCCCCCCACAGCAACTGCTCGTGGCCCTGGGCTCTGTCCCCTGAGCTGCCAGCCCCAGACAAGGCAAGAGAGCTGGGGATGAGACAGCATGGCTCCCTCTTCCACCCCTGCCCTCCCAGTCAACACTGGCTATTTTGTTCGCTGTGTTTCTCGTGAGTCTCGTTGAGAAACAGAGAATTGAGTTTCAGCCCTAGTAGAAACACGGAGGCATGATGAGCATTCTCTGGCTTAGCAGATCCCATATCCAGTTTCTATTTTTCATGTCTTGGTTCCCATAAATCGTGAGACTTAAGTGGATATTCTTTTGGATATGCTCTTTCTTCCCATGAAAGGAATGGTTTCTCCCGAGACTTCGAACTCCCTCTCTTCAAATCGGGGCTTCCTAAAAGCCTACAAAGCTCCCTTTGTCAGGTTCCTCCTCACTCCCATAGCACTCACAGATGTGCTTCTAGGGTCTCCTTTCCCCTGTAGCTAAGCTAAGCCTGGGACTCCTCACATTTCACCCATGTCTATCCCAGATTGTAAACCCTTGGGGGCAGGGCCCTGTCAGACTGCTCCGTGCCAGGCACTATATATATAATAATGATTGTTAATCATTGAGATGGTTGAAAGCATTAAGTAGCGGTGAAATGGGTGGCCGATTCTGCTGACTCCCGTCGTTCCGGGCAGCCTTTTGAGTGTCTGTGCACACCAGCCCCCGCGGGGCCCAGCTCTCACGCTCCGCACCCAACAAAGCTGCTGTTCGGGATGGGGAGGGGGAATGCTCCCATCTGACTTGCGTTTCCACAGGCAGCTGCTTCAGCTTTTTCACATGAATACACACACCCTGGTGTGGGACCAGGGCTAGTGTCCTGTTTGAAGCAATAGGGCATTTGTCTGAGTAAAGCACGAAGGACAAACCTCTGGGGGAAAGGAGGTTTGTCTTGAAAGAAAAGACACTCTCCACCCACCATACATGTTGCAAGGCTGAAGTGTTGCCCTCTGGGTGCCCTGTAACATGCATAGTGTGTGGAGAGTATCTTGTCTCAAAATGCCCTTAGTCCTTAGACCAAACTCATGCACACTAAAAATGAAGTGTCCCCTTGCCCGATGGCTTCCTGCTGTGTCCCATAGCCCAGCTGTGTGGGGGTGAATGCATTGCCGGGAAGGAGTTGGTTTATTTTGTGGTGTGCTTTGTAGCACTGTTGAGTGGCGATCCCCATAGCACACCTACTGGCATGATGAGTCGTGTGGTGGCTCATTCATTGAGCAATGAGGCTTTCAAGTGGCGAGTCTAGGAAAATGGACACTTATCACTTAGAAGACGTCGGTTGAGTAATTTAAGAACTCACTGGGCCTTTGAGAATACAATGCTTAGATTGGTCTAATAATCAAGACAACTGAGTCAGATTGTCTTATGCATGAAAAAAGGTGACGTGGATTGATCCTGCATGGAGTCGATCAGATACACTTGTGCACTTCTCTACATTAATAAAACTATCTGTACTTAGATACTGAAATATTCCAAGAAGCCAGCAGTTGAAAGCAAACTATACTCTTAAATATTTTTTGGTGTGAAAGTGACAGCTGGTTCCAGTAATTTGTTTTTATAGGGCAGTTTGTAGTAAATGAATGGCATGTTGAATATTTTGCCGAGGTTTTAGATTATCTAAAGAATACTTTCTGGTTTACTAATTGGTAGATAATGCTGAGTACATTGATGTTGACATGAGCAAATGGATTTAAAATTATTTTGAAGTGAGCTTCATTAAAAGATACTCTAATTCAGAGTCAACAGGAAAAGTCAACTAATATGTCTACACTCACTCTCATAGACCAGATTGTGGCAGTGTTGGAATTTTTTACAGGTTTTCACTAATTATAGAAACATGCAGATGCCATATACTTACATTAAGTCTTGTTAATAGGTGAGTGATTTATATGCAGAGTTCCATTCATTAGGAAGTGTTATGTGTAAATTTGGAGCTAGTTGCTACTTGAGTGGAATTTCTCTCTCTGCATCTGTCTTTCTCCCTACACTTGTATAAGCTGAGAGCAAGGAACAGATTCCTTGTATTCTTCCTGTACCTCATCCCAAAGGATCTCCCAGTACTTTGCCAGCTGTACACAAAATGCCATGGATATGTTGACCCATCATTTCTGAATCTGCTTTGTGGGCAAGCATGAATTGTATTTTAAAGAGATACTTTACATAGGTGTTTTTAAACAAATAAATAAATAAATAAGGTCAAAACAAAGGCACAAAATGGCTTGTTGATGGGGCCACGGTGAGCTAGCAGCAGATGTGGGACCAAAAACCCAAGCATCCTAAGCCATAGTCTCGTTCTTACAATAGACAAAGGACATGCCCAATTATATTCTGCTGCTATAATTTCTTTGGAGGGTTTAAATATGTGAGTGAGTTGCAGTTGGGACACAAGGGTCAACACCTTTCATTCATAAACTTAATTGGATTTTTAATCACTGATCTTCTCTTCAGATTTGAGCTAGCTGGAAAAAGACAACTCGGGCAGTGTAATTCTTCCCCACCTAAAGACATGCATGGTTCATTGCCTTTTGTACACACACAGTGGCTCTAAGGGGGGAGGGGGGATTCTTGTCACAAAGACCAATTTTGGTAGAACTTGTCTTATTCCTGGTAGAGCCCTGTTTTATCAAAGAAATACATTGGCCAAATTCTCCAGCTAGTATGAGGCAAGATCAGATTGCGATTCTATACTGTAAGGATTATAGAATACAAAACCTGGCTTCAGGATATTCTCATGCTTTCTAGCTTGTAGATTGCTTTGCAAGTGGTCAGGGCCATGATTGCGGACTTAACCAGTTGGTTTGGCAACATGTCGATGAGTTGCTCACTCTCCGGAAGCTTGCAGATGCAATGAGGGTCGGGGGGACTGCCATAAACATAGATCATGTTAGGAGGATTGTGTGAAGTTCTACTCGCGTGCATCAGCTTTTTCACATGATTAGCCTATTTGCACTGCCATTTCAGTGACATGGAATGGGACTGAAAGTTTGCAAGTGGTCATGGCCATGGTAGCGGGCTTAGCCTGTTGGGTCGGCAACATGTAGATCCAGCCCCGTCTCCCATCTCTGAAATCATGGCGGAAACGGGCTGATCATGTGAAGAAAAAACCCAATGCACATGAGCAGAACTTCGCATGATCCTCCTGATGTGACTTAGGATCACAGCAGTCCCCCCACCCTCCTGTCTCGTGTACAAGCACCCTTAATTAAAATATTGGCGTACCAGAACCAAACAGTTCTGCTGTGTGTAGATGGATCCTAACATATCGGGATTTTAAGGGACTTTTTTGTACAACACAGAGTTAGTTCTTTAGTGGCTGCAAGTGTTATGGTCTAAAAGCAATAGCAACGCACAGCGAAGATTGTGTTTAGCAAATAGCCTGGAAAGTTTGTTCTTTGTATCCGTGATTCCAGATGTAGCAAAATCCCTTTTTTAGTCTAGGTAAGAAAAGATTATGATTATCGTGCCAATGTGGCACTTTGGCCTAATGTTCACCCCGCTTTCCCTACTAGGGAACGAGGCTTACATCAGGCTTAAGAAATGAAGAGGAAAAATGCTTTAGGGACATGACTAATGTCTCAAATATGCACTGTGCTACATAAACCCATTATGAGGTTTTAATTTAATGTTCTCTCCAAAGATTCAGAACCTGTCAAGAGAAGGAAGAAAACCAAGCAGGATTTCTGCCAGAAAATTGACTAGGTTTATATTTTTATTATATAGTCTTATCCCCCACCCCCTACTCAGACAATGCTTGCTAAAGTTTTTGGTGCATTTCCCTCTCCTATGTTACCACTAACAGAAATGTTTTGTTCAGTGAAATAAGACTAATGTGCTAAATATTTAACACTGCTAATTGATTCAGTGTAGAAGAAAAGCGAACAGCCTAAAGCATTGGTCAGCACTCTTTAAACTGGTGAGACAGGAGCAGCGTATCGCAGCTGATTCATCCAAAGTCAGAGATGCAGAGTAGGAAGTGCATGGAGGTGCAGCAAAGCTAAGACTCACATGTTCACAAGCAGCAGAGGCTTTCACAGCTTGAATTACAGAAAATTGTCTTTGAAAGCTCCTGTGGTTGAATTATTATTGAGAGCTTTTGCTATTGCAAGCGCCATACAAACAGCAGCCTGGTGAAGCAGGGGAAGGTTTGTTTGTAACTTACAGATGGTGGAAGTGATATGCAGACATGAACGTGTTTGCGGAATGTGGCATAGCAGAAACGGGCAAGGCTACAGGAATACATGAATAAATCACTAGTCAGGCATAAAGGGCTGCTTGCCAAACTGAGATGGGTAGTGGGAGCCTGTTCCCATAGCTGTGAAAATCCACTCGGCAGTTCAAAAAGAGTGCTCACTAGAAGCAAGCGGGTGAGTGGATTTTTACAGCCGTGTAGATGAGCCGCTGGACTAGACTCCCGAGTTCAGAGGTCTGTTTTCAACTCATCGACCTAGCAGCTGTGAAAGATCTTGGATCTTGCTTTCTGAAGCTCTGCTTCCCTTTTCCATTTTTTTTTGTTCTGCTTTAGGCTTTATAAGCTCCGGTGCAGTGTGTGTTCGTCTAATGTCACTTTCACGTATTTCCAGAGTGGGGAATTCCTTGCTGCCCCCTATTCCTGGAACTCACTCCCTGGCCACATCCGCCCTGCCTCCTCCCTCCGCTCCTTCAAATTCCTCCTCAAAACCCACCTCTTCCTTGCCGCCTTTCCCAACGCTTGCTAGAACTTTCCTCTCAACATTTACAGTCTGTCCTCCCCCCTGACTGCAACCAAGCCAAGCACTTGCACCTGAGACTTCGCATCCGCTTGAATGTTTTGTCCCTTGTCTCTCCCTATGTCCCCTCCCCTTGTCTCCCCTTTCCCAATGCCTGCTAGTTGGTTTTCCCCAAATACTTACGGTCTGCCCTCCTCTGCAGACTCCTGCCTAACTGTAACCAAGCCAAGCACACGCACCTGAGACTTCGCAGCCACTTGCATGTTTGTTTGCTTCTCCCTTGTCTTCCCTTTGTCCCCTCTCCTTGTTGCCCCCTCCGTGTCTTTTTAGATTGTAAGCTGTAGGCAGGGACCGCGTCCATCTCCTTGTTCTGTAAAGTGCCAGGTACACAGCCGGCGCTATACAAGTGCTTATAATAATAATTAATAATTTTGTCCTGTACAGATGTCAGGCTCACCAGTTTGTAGTTTCCAGTATCGCCTCTGGAGCCCTTTTTAAATATCGGCATTGCATTAGCTACCCTCCAGTCCTCGGGTACAGTGGCAGATTTTAGTGATAGGTTTCAAATTACCAGTAGTAGGCCTGCAATTTCATATTTGAGTTCCTTCAGAACTCTAGGGTGAATGCCATCTCGTCCCAGTGACTTGTTACTATTAATTTTGCCAATTTGCTCTAGAACCTCTTTGAGAGTCATGTTGATCTGTGACAGCTCTTCCGATTCATCACCTGCAAAGAACAGTTCTGGTGTGGGTATCTCCCCAACATTGTCTGCAGTGAAGGCCGAAGCAAAGAATTAATTCAGCTTCTTTGCAGTGGCCTTACTCTCCCTGAGCACCCCTATTACTCCCATGTCCTCTAACGGCCCAACTGACTCTCTAGCAGGCCTCTTGCTTCTGATGTACTTCAAAAAGGTTTTATTTTTTGCCTCTCTGGTGAGTCTTTTCAAATTCTCTCTTGGCCTGTTTTATTAACCTTTTGCATCTATTTGCCAGTGTTGATGATCTTTCGTGTTTTCCGCATTAGAACTAGTTGTTTTTAAAAATTTTTTTAAAGAATGCCTTTTTGGCTCTAGTAGACTCCTTCACCTCACCATTTAGCCAAGCTGGCAGGTGTTTGGTCCCCATGCTACTTTTTTAAACCTGTGGAATACAGCTCTTACAACTACAGCTCCTGAGTTCCTGAATCTCTGCTTTATTCCAAGACAAGTAGACCATATTTGGAAATATGGTGACTTCGGCAGGGAGACTTGTATGCTGAGAGACTAACGCGTTGTCCAGTTAGCATTAGCCTGATTCAGAGCTGTTCTGGGTGGTGAGGGACCTGCTTAATCTGGCTGCATCTGCCTGGAAATGGAGTCATCTAATGCCTGCTGTGACACTTTTAATAACTGCTTTGCAGATAAAATTGCTCGTATTCACCAGAACTTGGGCACTGCCATTTTGCCAGCAGAATCCGAGTTTGAGGTTATGAAAGCTCGGTCTTGTCATATTCGTTTGGATCAGTTTCAATTGGTATCGCCCACTTATGTGGGAAAGTTCTTAGAGCTATGGATGTTAATGTATTGGTTACGTCTAATGGCTGTTTCAGTGGTGGACATCTATTTGATATGTACATTGCTGTGACCAAGAGCTGCTGTTACAATGTCTTCATTTGCTCTGTTGGGAATGTGTCCTGCTTGATGGCTGGATAATTCTCTTATGATTTATTTTGTAGTATTCAAATCAAGATGCTTCTTGTCTTTTGCAAGTTTGTTTTGTTTTGAATATTGATAAATGATGTCTGATCTTAGCCTATGTACCCTTCTATTTGTATGTAGGTAACCTGATATTCTGGAAGGGTTGATATAATTTTCTTTTTCTTATTTTGATTTTCTGTAATGGCTGAAATGGGTTGTATTAGGCTAATGTTTATTGACAGTGATATGTTTTTATTTGGCGTAAGCCCTAAGTGTGTGTGTGTGTGTGTGTGATATGCGTAGGGTGGTGAGGGCAACCAGTTGTGAACTAGACACTTGCTCATCCTGGCTGGTGTAAGCCGCTGGGAGACACTGGGGCCGTTGCTGGCTGGGGTTGTCAACACCTCCCTTTGAGAAATTAGGGTGTCAGATGTTCTCAAAACTGTGGTTGTCCAGCTCTTGTGTAAGAAGCCATCTTTAGATGCTGACTCCCCAGCCAGCTATTGGCTCTTCCCTAACCTTCCCTTTTTAGGGAAGTTTATTGAACAGGTGGCTGTTGCCCTAAGAATACTTACGACATGCTGTGTTGCAGTCCTTGTGATCGGCCGCGAGTGTCTCCTAGAGGGTGCCATCGGTTAGTCTTGATCATAGAACGAGGGCTTACAGGGAGGTGTTCTTGGTTGCTGCCCAATGCTATGGAACTCCTTTCCCCCGAAGGTTTGTTTTTAAGTCTGATCCTGAGTGGTTTCAAGAATTCCTTGATTGTAAATGCAATTGATGGGCATGTATAGGGAATGGGGAGTTTGGTGGGGGCGTGAGGGGGTGTTGGATATGGGGATGGGTAGATGGCATTGGGTGGGGGTTGTGGGAAGGTATGGAGGTGGTTTTTGTATTTTGCTGTCCTTTATGGTTTGAGAACTGTCCTGAGCCTATGGGAAGGGCAGCATAAAAAAATATTAAATAAATGAATAAATCGTCAGACTTGTTTCCCTATAATCAAGTTAAAATGTATTCTACTGTAATGCAGCCCAAGTACAAAATTAGTCTTTGCCCCGCACACTGTCTGTGTATAAGCTGCTAACATTTTGACTATTGGAGAAAGGAAAGCAGTATGTTAATATTCTGAAACCACCTCTATAAAGAACACCCAACATATTACATAATCTGTCTTAATGCTCTCTATCCAACTCTGTAAAATCTGGAAATGTATTTTAAACGTAGTCTGTGCATGTAGGAGTGAATGTTTTATATGATGTCTTGGAAATCTGTTCGTGTCTCATGAAAAAATGAGTAGGACTCCACAAGGAATTTCTGCTGAAGGTCTGCAGAGCTATTGGAGTAATCAAAGTGTGAGAAGAGGAGTGTTCAGTGGTGGTTTGGTATAGAAGGTCTACACTGTTCGCCCATCTTCACTCCCTTCAGCAAATGCATTTTTTTCCTTCTCCCCCATGCATTTGTCAATACAGGAAGCTACAGCTGATAGGATTATCGACTGACAGACACAGAAAGAGGTAGAAATTTTCTCAAACCTGCCTTATCTAAAGGCATTGAAAATAGGACATGGTCTTGCTCCCACCCCACCCTCTCATAACATAAATGGGTCTTGTAGTGATTGAGCGTCAACAAGAATTCGGTGTCTGCAATGGCAGCTGGAGATGTTGCCATGCACTGGACGAGCACAGGATGCTGGGTCTTCGTGCATTAGATTGATTGGTTCATTGACTATTGAGCTGTTGTGTAGGAAGACCCACTGCTTAACTTCAGACTTTGAGTTGGTAGCCGACTGGGGAATTATAGAATTGCTCTGTTGATAATCTTTAGAGTAGCAGTAACCTCCACGGAGCTGCTTGGCTTTAAGTTTAGATGTCATGGAATCTTAGATGTGGGAATTGTGAGTAGTTTAATATCTGGGAAAATGTGAACCTCTCCTATGGGCTTGCAGTTGTGCCACTTTGTTGCTTGCAACTTGTACAGAATGTAGCAGCACCATGGCTTATTGGTTTGGCCAATAATGTTCATATTCTGCTCTCCTTGTGTTCTATGCATTGGTTGCCTGTACTGTGGCGGATTGTCACTGGAAGCCCATTTGTGGGTTGTGGCTCAGGTGGTAGAGCGTATGCTTTGCATGTATAAGGTTCCAAGTTCAATCCCTGGCATCTCTCTCGTAGCACACCTGGGTGAGGCCTTTGCTGGGGGTCCTCGGGGGTCTCAGGTAGCATAGCTGGGTGAGGCCTCTGGTGGAGACCCTTGAGAGCTGGATTTGAAGCTCTGCTGCTATGTCACGTTGTGACAATACCGGGCTAAGATGGACCATTGGTCTGACAAAGTTAGGCAGCTCCTTATATCCTAATCTGAGATTATGGTGCTGGTCTTCAAGGCCCTGAACAGTATAGGCCCTGGCTGTATTTGAGACCTGCTCCTGGAACCTCATCCTGATGGTTACCTGCGCTCAGAAACTACCTGCTGTTTGGGGATCCCACCATCGTGTCTTAAGTGGGTGGACAATGAGGCTTTTGCCGTGGTCGTTGGCCCCTCGGTGTGGAACTGCCTCCCCCAGATGTTAGTGTCAGTTCCTTGTCCTCAGCTTTTTTGAAAAGCACCTATTTATTCCCCAGTTGCTTTTTCTTTTAGGATCCACTGCTGGTTTCCCCTCTGTGTAATCTGTCCTCCCTTTTTAAATTGTTTGACATGGTTTTCATATGGTTCCTGCATTTTATGATTGTGAAGCATGCCATGTGGCAGGGGGTGCTATACAAATGTATTAAATTGACTCTTTGATCTTTGCCATGGCCTGGACTTTAGGGAGAACCATCTTAGCACGTATTATGATTGGGGGGTGGGAGTGGGAGAGACCAGGGAAATATGGGTTTCAGGATGTAAACGTCCCCTGAGTGAAGCTTCCTAGTATTGTAACCCCCTGTTCTGTGCCTCCACTTGCAGAACAAAACCACAGTGTGTCTTGATGTGGATGTGGAAAATCCTGAAAGCACACTTATAATCCAATCTTTGAATCTTATGTGTGAGAAATTAATAGAGGGGTTAATGGGAGGTGGAAAACATACAGAAATATTATGGCTGAACTCTGGAGTGGCCTGGGAGTCTGATACGTTGTGGTGAAGTACTAGGAGGTAATTTATTTAAAAAACTTATTGAACCCAGTGAAGCAGAAGTGTGAGGATAAGAGAAAGCGTATGTACATGTGGCAAAAATGAAATCCTTCAGATTTCTGCGATTCTTGAAACTCAGCACTAAACCATCTTGAATTAACTTTTTTGTTACTCTTCCAATTTAATTTCTTCAGGTTGACCAGTTGTGAAGAAACAGCTGGTCAAAGCTACTGTTGGCCTGCCAAGAGGAGAAATGCAGGCCAAGATCTCCTCGGTAATCCACCTCCCTACCAAGGGGAAGCTTGAATTGTTTTTCTTGTGAGAGAGCAGCAGAGCGGTGTTAAGCTTTATCTATTGCTTCAGCCTTACCAGGCTATATAAAGAAACGTTGGAGCCACTCTGAAATTTCATTAATGCCTTAGATTAATTGGATATATTTTTAACATTGTGCTTCTACTGAGAAATCCTTCCATAGAATACATGGAGGCATAATTAAAGGATGCTTAACATATTGCATTACCTGGATTGGCGATATTTTTTATTACACTAGGAAAGTAATCTACAGAAAGATCTGATATGAAGGCACACAAAAGGTTCGTTGAAAACAGACAAGAACTGAATCATTGAATTGAATACAGAACTGCATTGTGCAAGCAATAATGCTTCTTACCATTCATTATTGCAATTATAATTATGGAACCCGAAGTATTTAATTGGCGTTGCATACTCTTCACACTGAATAGATCTCATTGTTTCCTTTTGGAAAGAAAGAACTCTTATGCATTGGTAATGTCTGTACGTGTTGCTCTCTGGCTCTCCAGAGGCTCTTTGTTTACGTGATGAATGATTAACCGAATCATGATGCTTGCTATGCAGCATCATAAACTAAAAATCAAGTGAAAGACTATTCAGAGCCTCAATTTCAGAGTTGGAAATGGTTCCTGTGCCTCATTCATGTGAGTGGCAAATTAAATAACTTGGTGGGAGGAAAGGTCTATTGAGTCATCCCCCCCTATGCCAGGTCAGAATTGCTTCCGCTAGAAGATTTTGTCTAGCTTTTAGTGTGACTCCCGAGGGGAATAAGTTAGTCTGTTGAATTTCTGAGGAGTGCTCAGGGTTCTGAAAGGTATTGCGTTTTTACAACTGGTTTTAGATTTACAAAAGACTCAACTTTGTCTTTAGTTTTCCTGTGATAGATCTGATTTGACTGGGTTACATTTGGTATATTTTTATTTATTTTTATTTTTATTTATTTTCATAGATTTTTACCCTGCCCCTCCTGCCATGCAGCTCGCAAGCTTTAAGCCGCAAATAATGCTTTTACAGTAATGCCCACCCAATTTTCCCTATCCCCCATGACTTTCGGATCACCTCTTATTTGCTTCCGCTAGGCGGCATTCACACGAGATTCTTCTTCTCCCGTCTCTACCAGTTTGCCGCGTGAGTCTATATTTTCACTGTTCTCACATTCCGTCCCCTTTATTATTTTAAATAAGAACAAATGTGAAACCTTTTGGTTTTCAATTACTTTTTTTTGATTGTGCATTCCACTTGCTGCATCCTGCAGTTTAGCCATTTCACCCAATTACAAAATAATAATATCCCCAGTGAGTGGAGGAGATTTTTGTGGACTTAATGTCTCCTGTGAATGCACCCTTGCAAATATGCAAATTTGAAAGGTTTTCATAAAAGTAACATAGAACGTGTGAAATGCTTGTCTTGCCGTCAAGTATTTCTGATGTCTTTGCCTTCAGGCTTGGCATTTATGATCTTAATGAAATCTAGCCTTTGATATTTAAGAAACCGGTTTAGAAAAAGCTATAACGATCTGAAAATAGCATCTGGACCATGTGAGGAAAGGTCTTTCCCTGTACCTTCTGAAAGGCTCACTTGGCTCTTGCTACCTGCCAAGCACAATGCTAACTTTTAAGAGCTTTTATGTAATTGCAATAGGGTTGGTAGGATGCCTTTATCATGCAGTCCTTTTTTGGAAATTTTACATTAAGTCTGCAAGTATTTTTGAGGGGGCAAACCTTCCCCAGAAAGTTGTCCGAAAGTGTTGAGCCAGCAGTAATCCAAAACTCTTTAGCTTGTCTTGGATAGATTTGAAAATTGCACTGCCAGTGGCATAACCTAAATCAGTGATACGGCAGGGATCTAAATGCGTTGTGAAGTGAATAACTCAGCGTAGCAGCCCCAGGAGGCATCGGTAGTTGGCTGGCTGGAACAGTGGCTGTGCTAATCTGAATACACCTGCTCTCCTAGCTTTAAAAGCTAAATGGGTTGGACTTGGTCCGTGTTTGAATTGGAAATCTGAGTGGCTTGTGTGTAAATCCTATCTACTGCACCAGATTCTGTCGGCAGCCGTTCCAAAATGAACATTCTCCTAAGCTCAGTCCAGTGGCCAGCCTTACTACTCTTGGATGCTACAAGTCCCTGGTTCAATTTCTTGCTGGAATGAATTCCTCACAAATAAGGATAATCCTTCATTTGATGTTTACTGACTTGAATACTTCTCCGTAGTTTGCACTGTCCACATCAGCCTTTGCCATTTGTATTTATTTTTTCTGGAATGCACTTATTCATTAGCTGTTTTTATTGGAGTTCTGGTTGAAATGCTGCTTTCATTCCAAGATCCTATTTTCAGAGGTTTATAACTTTCCAAAACAACTACGTTTCAGGCTGGAATTTGTTCAATTCTTGCTCTCACCTTTGGAAGGAAATAACATGCTCCTTGTCTCCCCCACCCCCTTCTTGTCAGCCCCCCCCCCCCCAAAAAGTTAGAAGAAAACACATTGAAGTACGTGAGAAGCAAAAGGCAACATTTTAAAAAGGAATGCTTCGTGTATTAGAAGAGAAAATTGAGGCATTTGAATGACGTTAACTTGACATTTCTCAGATTTTTGGTTTTGTTTTGTTGATATTGCAATTAAGATCGCTTGACAACTGTAGCTCTGTCCTCTTCCTTAAGTATCTTTTAAATATATAATCAGTCTTGGGTAATAAAATCTAAAATGTTGGAAAGGAATGATCTCTTCCCCCCGTTTTGTGGAAATAAGATGAAGACCATACTTCAGTTTATATGCTAAGGCTCACAAATATAACCTGTTTAAACACAAATTATGTGATGAAGATTCCTTGCTGAAAGAGCTGTTGTAGTTCATACCTGTAAAGGTGTGAGTTTTAAGGTTGCTGTTGACATCTTTTACAGATGACCTTGATTTGAACAATCAAATTTTCAATCCTGATGTGTTAACCTTTGTGGTGGGTGGTTTGACAACTGTAGTGGCCTCTCCTGAGGTCTAATTTTTACTATGAGAAATAAGCATTCTTGGTGTCTTTCCCATGGTTATGGAACTCTCCCTTCCACTGGAGGATTGCCAAAGCCCGAGCATCTTCAGAAGGCAGTGCAAGACCTTTTTACTTGGTTGGACTTTTAGTGAGCTGGGATAGGGTTTGGAGGGTGGGAATGGCTTTAATGGGATTTTATTTGGGTTTTCTGGATTTTATACTCTTCTATTGTAATGCCTCCCAGAGTCTACAGGAAAGGGTGGTGTATAAATCTAAAAAAAGAAGTTCTTGCACCACTTCTAGCAGTTGTAAAGTGTAGATACTTCCTTTGCATTGTAAAGTAAAATTCTTTTTCCTTTTTCCTGGGTAAAAACAGACGTGCAGGGGGCATGGCGGTTCTCTGGCCTGGGAAACAGTGGCCACAGAACCGAACTAACATTCCTCCAGCCAGAGAGCCCATCCTACCGCCCGAACGCCTCACAAGATTGGGGGGAGGGAGGGGGGGGAGGGAGAACTCAACAAACGTACAGGCGGCCAGCCTTTCTTCCGCCCGGCTCCCCACCATGACTGATAACCATGGTGACCAGCCATGGCGACCTCTTCGCTCAGGTGGGGATGATGAACATACGTGTTGGTGAGTCCCTCCTGGGCCCCAGCAGCCCACCGTCATGTCATCTTTTACACGCTGTCTAGGAAAACAAGAATGACTTTAATTCAGCTAAATATGAAAATAGAAATGGCTGGCATCGGTTCATAAAAAAATGGCCACTTAAAATTAAAGACTGATTTTGGACAATACAGCTATTGGTATTGCTGGCAATAATGAAACAAAACCACTTAGCGTACTGCAACCTTGATGTCTCCGTGCTGCATAGACTTGGACGTAAGATACTGATGTCTTACAGTAATAGTGCTTTAGACCAAGGGAATAAGTTTGTGCCCTTACCGGTAAAGGTATGTCTTCATCTGATGCTGTTACAAAACATGCTGACATTTCCTTGGCTTTAACTCTTCCAGCTGGTTTTACAGTGCGACTCCCCACCTGCTTCATCT
The DNA here is from genome assembly GCA_003113815.1 of Sphenodon punctatus. Lineage (NCBI taxonomy): Eukaryota > Metazoa > Chordata > Lepidosauria > Sphenodontia > Sphenodontidae > Sphenodon > Sphenodon punctatus. The sequence continues at coordinate 4,393,090 of QEPC01006384.1, forward strand.
CGATGCTAAGTGTAAGGGACGGACGCAGGTTTGCCGAGTTTCCTGCTTTACTGTCAATGGGGAAAACCCAGTGAACCCAGGCTCCTAGCGAAGAGCTAGCACTTGTTCAAAGCAGGTGGAACACTGTTCTGCTCTTCAGTTTAAGGGTGGAGCAGGCCAGTTTCTCCACCCGCAAGGAAATTCTACCAAAGTGCCCAGCTGCCATTTGTTCCTTTTGAAACTTACTCCAGCAAAAGCTGGAGCCGTTAATAAATTTATACTTATACCCTGCTTTTGGTCTTTCCACAAGCAACCTTCTCAGATTACATAGGTTTTGTGTTGTGTTTCTCCAAAGGGTGAACTTCATTGGCTAGTTAAAATACTGCAGAAATGAGAGATGACTTAAGGCTAGTTGGTGGCAAGTCAGGGACTAGAAACCAAATTCTTGCCTCGAAAAACCTGTAGACCCAGCTGCCTGTTGTAGGAAGCATTTTAGCTGACGATAGTATATTGCAGCGTCATGGGCGTCTAAAAGGTCTCTTCTGGAATCTCATTCTGGCTTCGCTTTCGGGGAGTTTTGAGCATTGTGTGTTTTGTTGTTGATAACTACAGAATTAGATTGGAAATAGAAAAACATAAGTCTGGTTGTTGGCATAGGTCATGGAATGCCTTTAAAAATTGCTGCCCGATTTTAAGGAGGCCATTGCACAGCTGCTTCTCACTGCTTGAGTTAATTTTGTTATCCACCTTCTTTGTGCCTCCAGGTTGTAATGCTCGCTTGCGAGATGCTAGAAATGAGTGTGGCACCTGTGACCCTACATGTCGGTATGCTTTTTTAAAGTATCAAAAGCTTTATCGTTGTTGGGCTGGATGAACTAAATGCTGCCTGTCCTCTCCTGCTGAAGAGGAGTATGTCTGGCTGATCCTAGGAGCTCCAAGGAATGGGTGGGAAGAATCTGGAGCGGGTTACCAGTGCTATTTAATCCCTGGGACCTCTTCCTACCTCAGAAGGTGTTCTTCTGCAGAGCTGAATGCCTTGTTAAACGGTTTATTGCACTTAAGTTAGAATGGAGTTTGGTCTCGACATGAGCCTCTGGTGGTCTAAGCTCTGGTTTTTCCTTCCTAAAATAATTATGGACAGATAAATAAGATGGTTGTACGCAATCCATTAATCCCAGTACAAGGTGAGCATCTTTTGCGTGAGTGCTGTGGGAGAAGCCTGTTGGGGCTTAGCTAATAAGCAAGTATTTTGGTCCTTGCATTTTGGGCGATATTTCAAGTATTCTTGGTGTCCAGATTAAAGGGCAGTTTGGAGCTCTCTCATATAGAACCTGTTTTATTCCACTTTACCTGTGAAGCTGGGCAAATCAAATCTTCTTAGCTATGTTGATCTTGATTGAAATATCTTGGTGAGACTCTTCCTTTTTTGATAGCTTCTTTAAGATGTTTGATTGGAAACCATTGATGCAGTTCTCTGCATCAGATGTTGCAGCAGAGAATGTGTTTCAGAGTTTCATTAATATGTTGAAGGGGGTGTATTTCATCCTGAAAGGATCTACCAGCCATGATAAAACTACTTCAGCTACAAGCGAATAGTTGTCAAAAGCACAGGTTATACAAGAACAGACGTTCCCTTGGCCAGTAGAATAGCTGGGTTTAAAAAAGGACTTGATTAGTTCTTGAAGAGTAGGTCCATTAATGGCTATTAACCAAGTAGCTTACGGGAACTGTCTTACTGTCAGGAACTGGGAGTGAACAACGGGGAATGGATTGCCCATTGTGACTGTTGGTTATTCTCCTACGCGATCGAGATTGGCCACTGTCCGAGGACAGGATGCTGGGTTTGATGGACCATTGGTCTAACTCAGTATGGCACTTCTTATGTTCTTCAGTAGAGCAGGCAGATCAGGGGTGTGCTAACTAAGCAACTTTCATAGTAGGTTATGAAATAACACAAGCACAATTGTCCCTAGCCCCTCTCTCAAAGGAGTTAATGCAAGGAACAGATCTTCCTGTAACTCTGAGAGTAATAAGGTTTCCTTACTACCCTAGGATAAAGAGTGGGGCAGTATTGATGGCAGCACATCTTGCCTTGGTTTCAGCAGTTGAATAGCATCTTCCAGCAGGGGAGATTGTCACCCAGTCTCAAGGAGGCGGTGGTGCGCCCCCTGCTGAAGAAACCATCATTGGACATGGACGCCCTCGCCAGTTACCGACCTCTGTCTAATCTTCCCTTTTTAGGGAAGGTTATTGAACGGGCGGTGGTACTCCAGCTCCAGGCGCATCTAGACAGCATCGGTTTCCTAGACCCGTTTCAATCTGGGTTCCGCCCTGGCTATGGCACCGAGACGGCGTTGGTGGCCTTGGTCAACGATCTCCGCCAGGAGATGAATGCAGGCTGTTCAACATTTCTCATCCTGCTAGATCTCTCGGCCGCTTTTGACACCGTGGACCATGGGCTGTTGTTGAGACGGCTGCGTGACCTGGGGGGTCTGGATGGGACTGTTCTTGAATGGTTCCGTTCATTCCTCTCGGGGAGAAGTCAGTGGGTGGTGCTGGGGGAGGAGACATCTTGCCCCCGTGCCTTATCATGTGGCGTTCCGCAGGGTTCTATTCTGTCTCCATTATTTAATGTTTATATGCAGCCCCTGGGGGAGGTTGTGAGGGGGTTC
>QEPC01006384.1:4395894-4445817 GCA_003113815.1 Sphenodon punctatus
TGGCAGAATGGATGTGGCAGAGCAGACTGAAGCTCAACCCCGATAAGACGGAGGTGACGGTGGTGGGGAGAGCGAAGGAGGTGTCGGCCCCCCTCATTGGGGGGGTATGCCCACCCATAGCTCAACAGGTCCGAAGTCTGGGGGTGGTGCTGGACGCAGACCTCCACCTAGAGCGGCAGGTGGAGGCAGTCGCAAAGGCTGCCTTTCGCCAGTTATATCTGGTGTGGAGGCTGTGGCCGTTCGTCTCCGGTCCAGACCTGGCCTCCCTCATCCATGCCTTTGTCACCTCGAGGCTGGACTATTGCAACGTGCTCTACATGGGGCTTCCCTGGTGCCTGGTTTGGAGGCTGCAGCTAGTGCAGAATGCGGCGGCCCGGCTCCTGTCGGGGACGGGTCGCCGGGAGCACATAACACCAGTGCTCCGGACTCTGCACTGGTTGCCGATAGCGTGCTGAGCCAGATTCAAGGTGTTGGTAATGATTTACAAAGCCCTGCACGGTCTCGGCTCTCATACCTCAGGAACCGCCTTGTCCTCCGCACCCCGCAGCGGCTCCTTCGGTCAGCCAGGGGTGCCTTCTTAGAGGGCCCCCGCGTTAAGCAGGGGGCCACAATGAAGAGGGCGTTCTCGGTGGCCGAGCCACATCTCTGGAACTCCCTACCAGAGGAAGCTCGCCTGACCCCAAGCCTTAGTATTTCGGCGAAAATGCAAGACCTGGTTGTTCGCCCGGGCCTTTGGGGAGGGGGGTGGCAGTTGATTTTTATTCCCCTATCCCAAGTAGTTTATATCCAGGCCCTGTTTTATATGTCGTTTTAAAAATATTGATATGGTTTTTTTAATGTGTGTTAGATTGTGTTGAATTGTATTTTATGATTGGAAGCCACCCCGAGCTGTGTTCAGGAGGGTGCGGGGTATAAATTTAATAAATTAAATAAATAAATAAATCTAGCTCCATCTTCTGAAAAGCAAAAATTAAAAATAAGCCAATGTTTTTACTTCTCAGTTTTCAGCAAAAACTTATCAGATTAAGCTGCAACTATTTCTCTCTTGGTAGAGAATGTAATACTTTAGAGTGTTCCCAAAAGGGGCAGGTTACTGACCAGTTTCAGAAATTATACAGGTCATAAACATTTCTTAAAAAAATATGAAACCTGCTTCTTCAGAACTAGAGGAAATCATCAGCTGTACTAAGCTGTGGGTTCTGTAAGTAGGCAAGTGGGCATCCTTAAAGAATTAACCACACTGCCTGCTCTGCTTACCTTGAGCTGGGGAGCCTGGTGTGAGGACACCAGAGAGCTTCCTTATTCCTAGTGATGAAGAATGTCGAGGTCTATTGCAAACAACTGGAAGGTCCTCTAGTCTTTTTCCTCAAGGGCATTGGTTGTTAATTTAACAAAGATAGGGCTGAAGATTCGGGATGGATAGCTCTCTCAACTGGCTAAAATGGAGTATGGGATTAGAAACTCTCTCTAAAACTAGTAAAGGCAGTGGTCAAAAACTGCAGGGGGAAAACGTTTTACTTTCTGCCAGGCCTCAGGATATGGGAGTTTAAACCTCTGTCTTCAAAAAGATTTTTCATTCCCAATGAAAATTACAGAGAAGGGATTCTGTTTCTTGTAGGCATACTCTCTTTTTGAATAAAAATCCCTGAAGAGGAACCTAAAACCAGTGAAACCTGACAAGCAATCCATTAGGGAATCATTGCCAATATGTGCAAGACAACTCAAATGTTTTATAGCCGAAGCTTACAAAGCAATCTGGGAAGGAGAGGAAATGGGAGGAGGTAAGCCAACCAGAAAGGGTTAAGTGCATTCGGCTGGGCTAGTTAGCTCATCTTGAATGAATTTCTTTTTCTGAAACATATGCAAGTGTTACAGCTTTCTTCAATATACGATCGGCAGGGTTGTAAAGTACATATGTAATACACTAGCCAGGCAATCGAGTATTTGCCAGATGGGCAGATGGGGTTTGGGGCTGTGAAAAACCACTCACAAGCTCAAAAAGTGTGCCCGCCGGCAGCAAGCCAGGAATTGGATTTTCACATCCTGGACTATTTATTTATTTAGATTTTTATGCTGCCCCCTCCTGCCTTTGCAGCTTGGGGTGGCTTACACCATTTTAAAATACAACAACATAACATTTAAAACAACCAATAGTAAAGCTAAAAACAGAAGTATCCTCACCCAACCCCCCCACCCTCACCCATTTCCCTCACCAAAGGCGCCCGGCGGAACAGCCAGGTCTTGGTATCATCGGAAAGAGGGGAGGTCCAGGGCCAGGTGCACCTCCACCGGGGAGGTTGTTCCACAGCCGTGGTGTGGCCACTGAAAACGCCCTCATCGTCGTCACCCTGGAAAACCGGGGGACCTCAAGGAGTGTTCCTCTGGCCGACTGCAGGGGTCGATTCAGAACCCAGGGAGTGAGACATTCCCGCAGATAGATGGAACCCAGGCCATTTGGGGCCTTAAAGGTCAATACCAACACCATGAATTGGTCCCGGAAAACTATTGGCAGCCTGTGCAGAAAACGGAGCGCTGGTGTAACATGCTTGCGACGACCTGTCTCCCTAAGGAGCCTGACCGCTGCATACTCCACCAGCTGCAGTTTCCGAACCATCACCAGGGGTAGCCCCATGTAGAGTGCGTTACAGTAATATAATCTTGAGGTGATAAAAGCATGGATGATAGTGGCCAGGTCCTCATCTAAGACATACAGCTTAAGTAATCGCACCAGATGTAATTGGTGAAATGCGCCCTTCGCTATAGTCACCACCTGTACATCCAGCCAGAGCTGTGGGTCCAGGCGCACCTCCAGACTTTGGACCTGGGGTACCAGCAGAGGGTGGGCCCCATCTATGATACTACTCCCCCAGCACCCCCACAAGCATCACCTCCATTTTGTCAGGATTCAACTTCAGGCGGCTCATCCCCATCCACTCCCCCACAGCTGACAAAGACTGCCGCGCCTGAGCCAGCTGAAAAAGAGAGAGACAGTTGGGTGTCAACAGCATATTGGTGAGACCGTAGACCGAACCCTCTGATGACTTCTCCCAAAGGCTGCATGTACATGTTGAACAGGGGAGGGGATAAGATGGCACCTTATGGGAGCACATGAGGTCCTGGGGAGAAGGTGAACAATCACCCAGTACCAGATGTTGAGTTCTCCTGACCAGAAAAGAGCAGGACCATTCAAGAATGGTATTGCCCACTCCGGCTCAGTCCTGCAGCTGAGTCACCACCAACTCGTGGCCAACGGTATCCAAGGCAGCCGAGAGGCCTAATGGGATCAACAGGGTTAAACGACCCTGGTCCAACTCACGGGAGAGGTTGTCGATCCAGTCTTAGTGTCCTAACCCGGATGAAAGCCAGACTCTGTGAGGGGTCAAGGAAATGGATCTGGTCCAGATGTCCCTGAAGCTTATGGATGCTAGGGTTTTTGGGTAACCTGTGGAAGAAACACTCTTGTGTATTCTGTCTTCTCTAGTGAGCGTAGTTAGTGATCAGCATTGTTTTCCATTTTAAAAACAGAGCAGTCCAGAGCATTAGCCACATGTTGAGAAATTGTGAACACAGACACGAACAACAGTCTGGTGGTCAAATGAGTGTGGATGGACATCTGTGCTGTGAATGCATGGATGTTTTTTGACCTTTGTGTGTGTTTTTTATTGGTAAAAGGGTAAGATGAAAAATATGCACATTTTTGTCACTGTGCTTTCCTCCCTTGGTTGAGGCTTAAACAGTTGCTGTATTGGTGGCCAGTTGTAGTTCTGTTGCATAATGCTACCTCGAAGTGGTTTCCCTAGTGACTAGTCAGAACTTTCTATCTAAAAGCAATTTTGAGAAAGGGCTGTGTTGGCTGGTGGTACTTCCATTTCATGAATCTCCAGTGCAAAGGGAAGGTTGGGGGCAGGGGGATGGAGGGTTGCATGTAAAGATGAAACTGTATTACAAGCTGCTGTTTGAACAAATAAATATCCATAGTGACTGTTATAGCTTACCTCTATTCATCTGTGTTTTGCAGAGCTTTGCTTGCCAAGAGTTATGGTAAAACCATCAGAGACATCAGTCTACATTCCTTCTGAATAGACATGCTTTTTCTAAGGTGGTAGTAAACATCTCTGGTTATACATATATTTTTATATTAAAAAAACCAACCTTACAGTCAGAATGGTTTTACTTAACTGCACATGTGCTGATTACCAAATGTCTGACATCATTCCCCGCCTGCATCAGCAGTGCTGCCTGTGTAACTGAATTCTTGTTCCATTTAAAACATGCTTGCTTTAGGGCATATGGCTTGGCATAGTGGACAAGGGACTTGTCTTTCAACTCTGGTAGTGGGAGTTCAAGTCCTACTTTAGGGCTTGATGGAAAAGATTGCTCTCTGTTCCATCCCCCATTGACAAAAAGCTGACTTGATATAAACTCACTACTGTTGTCAGTCTCTGTGTGTGTTTTAATAAGACTGCTATTTTGAAAGTTGAGCTGTTTAAAATAGTCATTGGCAAGTTAGGGTGGAGGTCTTTGATGGGACATTTCTGTACAGTCATGATTTTCCTTCCATGACTGTAAATATTTGCCTCTGTACGGTGTACACAGAGCTAATCCCTAAAATGTCTTGTGTCCTTGACTGTTGATGTATCACCGGATCACCAGAGGTGAGCCAAGCTTTTTAATATTAGTGTTTTCTTGGTGATGGATCTTGGAATCTTCTCCACAGCCTGGAATGGGAGGATTTCAGGACAGGGTTTCCTTGAGACGCTATTTCTGTCTGCATTTGGGTGTCCCAAGTACCACTCTCGGACCACAACTTTTCTTTGCATTGGCTGCATGTTAGAATTTTTTGGCGACACTCAAAGTGAACCTACATTGTAGTAACCCTGAGGGGATGGGGTCTACAGTGGTGGCGTCACACCACCGAGAAGAGAGGAAGAGTCCTGTCATGGATTGGTATCTAAGAACATAAGTAATCCTGTACTGAGTCAGGCCAACAGTCCATCAAGCCCAGCATCCTGTTCTCCGACAGTGGCCAATCTCGATCGCATGGGAGAAGAACCAACAGTCACAATGGGCATCCATTCTCCGTTGTTCACTCCCAGCTCCCGACAGTAAGAAATTCGTCCTGTAAGCTACTTGGTTACTAGCTATTAATGAACCTACTCTCCAAGAACCTATCCAGGCCTTTTTAAAACACAGCTATACTACGGGCCTTGACAATGTCCTCTGGCAACAAATTCCATAAGTTAATTATGTATTGAGTGAAAAAGTACTTTTTTTTTTTTTTTTTAAATCTGCTGGCAGCTAGTTTCATGGAGTGTTCCCTAGTTCTAGTTCTATTTGGCAGGGTAAATAATAATAATAATATTTTCTTTGTCTTAACCTTAGGTCATAACAAGGAACATTTTAAAACGAAAAACGTAAAATCTCAACCTTGAGTAATTAAAAGCATCATAAAAACCAGCAAAAAGAAAACTGTACAACAAAATAGCAGCACAGGGATCGTATGTTAAATAACATTAAACACTCTTAATAAAACAAACCATTTAGCTGTTTACATGCAGTTGGCTAAAATATCCTTTATTATTATAGGCAAAGATTATAACCAGCCTTAATTCATACCTATTTGAAGATTTCCGTCTGCTCTCTTTTTCCTATCGATATCCATTATCAATGCTAATTTGGCAACTTTGATGGTAATCTCTTTATTGGAGTTGGCCAACAAAAATTCATAATAGGGCCCATTGGGAGCCGCAATCTTTAAACCAATCTCCAAAACCTTCTTTCCGAATTCCCTCAAACATCAGGCATGTTAAAAGATAGTACTGCAGATCTTCCACCACATGTTGTCCACAGAGGCAGAACTGCAGGAGTTCCATTCGGTCGGCCCTCTAATACCTTTGTGGTCATCATGTTAAATCTCAGGGTAGTCAAATCTCTCCTAAAGCGAAAATCCAAGATATCAGATAGATACCCCTCAAACTCTAAATTCATTTTGAAAAGGGGATACCAAGGAGCTATCCTTTGCTCAGTCACAGCCGCTTTTTCTACCTGCTGTGCAATATCAAAAGTCTGGGCTTTAATTATAGACCTAGCTTTAGCTCGGGAACATTTGAGTCATACTTGGCACTGATAAACCTTTCTGATGCAGGCAGTGGACAATAGCTTTATACCAAATGTAATCTGCAAATATGTTTGCCTACTCATGCAGACAAATACTAGGCAGACGTCCCATATCCATTTCCCGCATTCTTAGCCAGAACCCCAACATTTGGAGTCTGACTCTAGTAGCTATCGAGACTTAAGCCTGTTTGAAATCTCAAGAAGGTGGATGGAGTTCCACGTGGGACTCCTAAAATAGTTCTCAAGATCTTCTTCTGGACTGGTTCTAATTGCTCAGTGTTTGCTGTACCCCAAATCTCTGCCCCATACAACATTTGCGGAAGTAACTTTCCTTGAATCAGTTTTACCATTTCAGCTGTCCTCTTCCCTCCCTACAACTTCCAAAATCTCAGTAAGCCGTTTGCCGTCTGTTACCTTTAATTTAACACTGTCCATGTGAGATCTCCAATTTCCAGTGCTAGCGAACCACAAGCCTAGATATTTGAATTTCGAGACTTGCTCGAGCAATTCTGAATTCAGACTCCATGAAAGTTTTTTAGCCTTTCTAGAAAAGACTAAGATCTTTGTCTTATCCCTATTAATTCTAAGATGGTTATCCTCACAATATTTACTTAACCTTGCCAGCTGACGGTTCAAACCAACCCTTCAATATGACCATATCGTCTGCATATAATAAAATTGGTACAGGATGCCAAGCAGGTTAAATAACTGTTCCCTATCTACTCGTTCTACACCACTCAAAACTTTGTAAACCTCTATCTTGTCCCCTCTGTCTTCTCTAACCTGAAGAGACCCAGCTTGTCAGGCCTCTCTTTGATAAGGGTATGGAATGGCCTCCATAGGTTCTCGTTGCCCTTCTCTGTACGTTTTCTAGTTCAGCTGCGTCTTTTTTGAGATGGGACAAGCAGAACTGCACACACGATTCCAGGTGCGGTTGCACCATTGATTTGTATAGAGGCATTATGACATCCTCAGTTTTATTCTCTATCCCTTTGTGAATAACTCTCAACATTGTTTGCTTTTTTTTTTACTGCTGCGCACTGGGATGAGGGTTTCAGTATATTGTCCACAATCACTCCCAGATCCTTTTCCTGAGTGGTAACACCTAGCTTAGTACCTAGCATTGTATACTCCTAGTCTGGGTTATCTTTCCCTATGTGCATCACTTTCCACTTGTCCGCATTAAATCTCATCTGCCATTTAGATGCCCAAGCACCCAGTCTCGTAAGATCCTGTTGCAGTTCTTCAGAGTCTGCTCATGTTTTAACTACCCTGAATAACTTGGTGTCATCTGCAGATTTGATCACCTCACTCTTAACACCCTTTTCCCAATCATTAATCTGGATCTGGTTAAAAGCTAGGAAAGAAAGGGTCAGAATAAATGGTCATTTTTCAAGTTAGAGAAAGGTAAACAGCAGAGTGCCTCGTGGCTCTGTACTGCGACTGGTATTGTTTACACCCTCATTGATCTGGAAAAAGGGGTAAAGAGTGAGGTGGCTAATTTGCAGATGACACCAAATTATTCAAGTTAAGACTAGGGCTAAAATCCAGTCTCATTTTTTCTTGATTCTCAGAGAATCCTGGTTCTCAACTTGTTTTAGCAAGAATCAATAATCTGGAACCCCCTCACGGTTCTTGACATTTTCTTGACCGAGAATTTCTTCAATTTTACTGTGATTTACCATGTATCATATGCTGATTTACCGTAATCCGCTTACAGTTTACCACGTTCATACTGGTTAATTTTCCAAAATGGCAGCAATGCTGCCAGTGTCCTCTTTGAAGAGGGCTCTGCATGTACAGAACCGCTCAGTGGCCATTCTGCACATATGTATTACTGGGACAAAAACGGTACACAGTAAGCCGTACACTTGTAAGATTTTCCTGAGATCTCGGTAATGAAAAAATTGATTCTTGTTTCAGCCCTAGTTAAGACCCCGGAAGACTCTGAAGAACTGAAGAGGGATCTGGCATGACTAGGTGAATGGGCAATAAAATCGCAAGTGAAATTCAAGATTGATAAGTGCATGGTGATGCACATAGGGAAAAATAATCCTTGCTTTACATACACGATGCTCTGTTCTGATCTGGGTATAACCACTCAGGAGAAGGATCTTGGAGTCATTGTGAATAGTTCCTTGAAGACATCGGCTCAGAGTGTGGAAGCAGTCAAAAAGACAGACTGAACGCTAGGCATTATTGTGAAAGGAATCAAATATAACAGGGAAAATTCCCCGTGCGACCCTTGAGATTGTCTGTGGGAGCCTTTTTGGAGGTTTCCCGGGCAAGGCGGGTGGCCACCAATGTTAGATCTTTTTCGGCGGCCGCCCCTGTGCTGTGGAATTCGCTCCTGGAGGAGGCTTGGTTGACTCCCACTCTCCTGCTGTTTCGGCGTATATGTAAGACCTGGCTGTTCGTCAGGCTTTTGGCAAGGAGTAGGGGTTGGGTTGGGTGGTTTCCCCACATTGTATTGTATTTTAAAATTGTTTTAAAAAATTTTTTTACTGAGTGTTCGCCACCCCTGGCTGCCCTGTCGGCAGGAGTGGCGGGATATAAATGTTAAATAAATAAAATATCATAATGCTGCTGTATAAATCTTTGGTATGACCCCCAACTTGAATATTGTGTACAGTTTTGGTTGCCTCATCTCAAGGAAGTTATAATAGAATTGGAAGGGAAAAAGGATGATAGAAAGGATGGATCGACTTCCATGAGAGGAGAGGCTCAACGGTTGGGGTGGTTTAGGTTGGAGAACGGGAGATAGGATAGAAGTTTATAAAGTCATGGGTGGCATAGAGAAAGTAAACAGGGTATCTGTTTTGCCCTTTCTCACAGTAAGAGAACAAGGGGATGCTTTCTGAAGTTAAATGGCAGCAGATTTAAAACAAAAAAAGGAAGTACTTTTTTCACTCGACGTACAGTTATGGAACTCCTTGTCAGAGGAGGCTGTGAAAGGCTGCAGCATACCTAGCTTCAAACGGAAACTAGGCAAATTGTTAGAGGATAGAGCCATAAATGCTTTTTAATTGGAGCTTAAACTCCTGGCTACCAGTAGTTGCGAGTGGTTAGCAGGTGATGGATCACACCTTAGTGATGCTGGCTACTGCTGGAGACAGGATGACCCAGTATGGCACTTCTGATGGCTCTACCATGGATCATCTCTGTGTTGCTACCTGGCAATTACTTCAGACATCATGATAAATACCCTCACGTGGTAAACCAGGGGTAAAACCAAAGGTGACAACAGACATGACGCTAACCACCCTTTAACCACCCTTGGTGTTCATTTATGCGTGTTTCGGGGCTGCATATGGCACCAATACAGCCCTGCAACATGCATAAATAACCACCAAGGGTGGTTAAAGGGTGGTTAGCGTCATGTCTGTTTTCACCCCATGATGCTGTTGCTGGTGTTCACGGGTGGTAATTCTGAAAACACCCCTAGGGACTGTTCGTACAGTTGGGGTTGAAAAGATGCCACATGCAATATTTGTATCTATTTACTTGAAGTTTTGAAGTACTCACTAATTGGTAGGTGCTTTCCAAAGACAGGCCTTAGACCCTCTCCCAAAAAATAAACTACCAAAAGGGGGAGACACATGAATGGTGAGGAAATGGTTTCAATATATAATCATTAGTAAATTGACCTAATCAAGTAAGTTTTAATGCATACAATCTTTCTCTACCAATCTTCCTCCTTTCCCCTCTAGTTCCCACATTCAGCTCCTGTGGCCTTCTTCTCCTTCTGTTGTGTAAATGAACAGTCCATCCATAATAATTTTAAGCTAAGTAGGAGACTTAGGTAATTGTCGGTGTCGTAAAAGAAATTGGCCTTAAGGGGATTAAAAATAGCGTAAAAGTATTTTACTTCCTTGGGTGTTGTACAGTTGGTTGTGTGGTTTGATTCCACAAGGTATGTACGATGCATACAGTCTGGACAGGTACAGTGAAAAGTGCATATGGTGTGCATCTGTGAAAGTATTCCCTCCAGAACATATATTGTAAGTTTACAGTCCATTATGGGCCTTTTGTGATACCCATTATGATTCAGGATTCTGCTTACAAAAGTAAGATCTTACCTCCTTTAAAAATATGGTGTCTTCTGTGGCAGCTGGCAGTGGAATGACTTGCAAGACAGAAGTGTTTGACAAGGTGGATTCTAAGATGCATTTCAGTAAACTGCATGTAATAATTAACCTGTCCAGCTGTTGACAAGTGGCCGGTCTTTTTTGGGACTGGGCTAGATTGCTATCCACTTGATTAAATGGAAGAAGGTACTGAACTCAATTAGTACTTGTTACAACTAGTATAATGTGAAAGTGGCAGCTGCAAGGCATCTCTTTTCTATACTTGCTAACTTATTGGGAAATATAGACTAAGATGGCAGTGTGTTCTGTACCAGCTGATAATTAACATGTAAGTTGAGAAAGCAGGATGAGTTTGGGCATTAAGCCCATTTTTTAACATTTGAAAGAAACTGATATTGGACTCATGGTCACTGCGTTTCCCACGTTGATAATGAGGAAAACACAGTGAAGATGGTTCCTCGGGTATATTGAAGGCATCCGAGTTCGACAGTATTTTCCAGTCCCCAGTTGCTTTTAGAAGGCTATAGAGGTCAATGAAGAACGTGTTTTGCAGATAGGTTATTGCAAACTATGGCGGGAGGGAGGGGAATTGCTGTGTTGATACCACATACTTAATTGGAAAGATGGGTCGGACACTGTCTAAAGAGACACTACGTTGGGTGGCAATTCCAGGATGCCATTTTAGTTAAGAATTTGATTATGGCTCTGAGGCCATGAATAACGCTTTCTGCAACTGGTGATCACTTTGGAATCATTTTATGAGCTTGGATGCCTGCTAGGTAATTGGAGGATTTGGATCTAGTTGGCAAGGATGGTTTATGAATGGCTTACGATGTGATCCATTCAGAATTGCAGTATGCCCCTGTTTCTTCACCTCTTAAAACTATTCGTTCCCACAAGATTTTAATGCGTACTGCAGTAGGGGAGCGGGGGTGGGATTTCTCATCTGTGGAATCTTGTAGCAATGCAGCGGAACATCTGTATTGCATAGAAAGTGCTGAGGCATTGTGTACAGTAAAACAGTGGAGGAAAATGTTTAACTGAGAAAAGATTAAATCAAGGCCAAGGATCCATTTAGTATTTCCATCACCTGTGTGTGTTGCTATGCTGAAAGAAGAGGAGAAACGCTAGGATTTAAGAAAAAATGTAAGCTTAGGGGTGAAGTGACATTGTGAGGCCAGAGAGTGCTGTAGAAGGCTGTTCAAGCCTGAGGATAGTGATCCTGAATGCGAAAGAACATCAAGATAAACAAAGAACCGGAGACTGGGAAATGGCATTGTGGCTGCAGGGGAACACTGGAATGATGGGAGAGTCGGTCTTTAACAGCTGACCGTAGCTGCTTGAATGCATTTCAGTGTATCTGAATGTGGAGGTTTTCTCTTTGTTAAAATAGGCAGGATTCACAATTCACCTTTGCTGTAGAATCGTGCTCTGGAATCTGAGCTTTCGTTTAAAAATAAATCATATCAAATCCATGGCTACAAATAAATTGGCATGCATACTTTGAGTTTGCGCAGACCCCAAGTTATGATTTTTAGAGCTGCGACCTCTGTTCCCCTTGGATAGATCCTGTGAAGCCCACAGTTCTGTGGCTCTGGGACTGTTTGGTGCTGCGGAATGACGGGGGATTTGACCATTTCCCTGTGTCTGCAGCAGGCGCTCTTTGGTGTCTTCCCCACAGAAGGGAGGGAGTTGATGGGTCACGCTTTCTCCTTGTACTCTTCCATAGATCCAGACAGCAGGGAGTTGAGGGGCCAATGATGGTGTTTGGCTTGCCGTTGAGGCATTGAGAAGGCGTAGAAAACAGGGGTGGGCCCACTTTGTAAATTAGTTCAAGTTCGACGGCTGCATAGAAGTTGGGGAGTTTTAGTGCGCTTGGGAAGAGGTGGGTCTAGATCATGGATCTGTCCCCTCTCCTTGTGTTTAGGCCCTGCTTTCTGCTCCGGAGTCCAGTTCGTTAGTGCTAGAGGTAGGAACTTGAATGGGACCCAGTAAAAACTAGCAGCAGGTCGCATTTGGTCCCTGAGGTTTCTCCACCCCTGGAGTGGAAGTAGTGGCTGAGCTGACTACAAGCTCTGCCTGCCCTTTGTGCGGATAGGAGAAAGGAGATTGAGTAATAATGCTTAGATAATTTTGCAAGGGCCAACACCTGAAGAATGTAGATGGGCTCTCAAGCAAGCACTCTGGGGATAAAAAATAGTCAAAGCAATCCTCCGAATGAACCCTGGCTACCTGTACGCTGGTGGCTAGTGTAACCGTGAGCCGTGGCGATGTTGCTTGCTTGGGCTGGACTAGAGTAACTCACTATTGTTACGGGTTTTGGAGGCCAGGAGTTTTGTTGCAGACAGTGGCAATTCAAGTTATGAAACGTGCTTGCTATTTAAAAAAAAAAAAAAAAAAAGGATGTGCTCGGGTGGGGGCTACTGCTGAACGAAGAAGTGGCATTAGCCAATGCTGTGGGGGTTAAAGGAATGCCAACTGAGATTCGAGTGAATTTGCAAAGAATGGAAAAGTAATTTTGTGACTGAGCACTTGTAGACTGAGTGAAGCGCCTGGGTCCATCTAGCCCTGTCCTGACTTTGTGAGCAGCCATGCGTCCAAGGAAGCCTACAACGGATGCGTCCAAGGAAGCCTACAAAAACCGGGCATGTATGGAATGATCCGTTCTCTGCTGTTCAGTCCCTTCAGGCAGGGGTCATGCCGCCATGGCTTGGCAAATAGAAATGTCTAAGGTACAGTTCCTGCTGCTTTTCTCTTAAAGTTGTTAAAAACCACAAGAGCAGTTATCTACCAGGATTCCCCCCCCCCCCCTTTTTAAAGCATGTCTCTTTCTTCCTTGATGCTCTGTGAAGGGGCTGCATAAACATCAAGAAAGAACTGACAACCTGGTTCTATGCAAAGTACTGTCAGGCAATAAAGCAAGCTCTCAAAAGAGCCCTCTGCTTTTTCTTCTAGGTACCGTCAGTATTGGGTGTCTTTCAAAACAGGGAAAAGCTGTTTACCTGAATGACTCTGTATCCTTCTCAATTGCAGGGAAGGAAAAAGGAGCATAAATTCCCACTGTGTATCATCTCTTGGGAAAACATTTCCCCTCCTGAATTAAAAATAGAAGCAACACATTTTAGATGTGCATTTTTTTTTTTTTAAGTCTACCGTGTTACATGATGGGATGGTTAAAATCACTGGGATAGTTGGAACTTGTGAGTTGAGACATTATGGAATGTTACTTTGTTTCATATCTAGCTTAAGGGAATACCTGCTTTTGTATAAAAATGCCAACAGCATTAACGGATGGTGCGGTTACGAAACAGGGTGTCCTTTTCAGTGGCAGAAGTAAGTTTTAAGAATTCAAATGCAAGACAGTGACAGTGGAAAACTACAGGAAGCTTTCCTGTATTGTATTTCCCCCCCTTTGTCTGCCATTGTCTAAGGCAAGTGAGTGCTCGCGGAGGTCACTTCTGATTATGACTGCTAGAAAAAACAGTTCTACAGGGCTGACCTTCAGTGCAAAATGGGTAGTAATTCAAATTCCTATGGGGGCCTAGGAAATGAGTGTTGCATATTGGTTTTGGCAGTGAAAAAGCTGGTTGGTAACATCACTTAGCCTTTGACTGAAAATGCAGTCAAAATGAGCAAAAACCATGTGTGCTTTACCAGGCAATTCATTATTCTCATTGGCACGTTGGATTGTTTGCTAGTTTGAATGGGATATCTCTATCCGAGGTATAGTCTAGGCTGGAGAAGGGATGGGAAGCTGGCTTGTTTTTCATACATATTCTGGTGTGGGCAACTGTTCGGTTCTAAGAGCTTAGAACATCCCAAGTTCACACCGGATATTTTCAAGGATCTAAAAGTCCCACACTTTATTCTTTTGGAAGTTATTAGAGCTTAAGATAGGTAGCACTCTGCTTTTGTCATCCAGAAGTATTAATGTATTTGGGTGGAGATCCTTCTTACATTGGAGAATGGTGGCATTTGTTGTGGAAGCAAAATGTATATAACTCTGGCCTTTGGTCTCCAGGTAATAGACTTGATTATGAAAATTGGGCCGTCGTAACATTCTTAGTCATTATGGTTGTAGGATTTCATTTTGTTTCTTAACTGTGGCAGACCACCCATTATGATATATTTCCTTGTCTGATGGTGGTCTTGGGTGGTGGGAAAGAAAGGGTTATTGACTTTCTAATGATAAGTTTTCATGTGTTAATGAGGCTAGCCTTGCAGAACATTCTGGGAATATACTTGGCAGGAAAAAGAACAGTGTCTTCCTATTTGAGGCATTGTCTTTAGGTCAATTAAGGAAGCTACAGTATGAATTTTCTAAACTGCATGTTAAATAAGGGACAATTGTTAAGCGACATACAATTCTACTAATGAGTCCTAGGCAAAACGTGGCGAGATGAGCCACTGGAGTTACTGCTTGGATGCATTCTTGTAATGGTGCCCTTAGGTGACTCCTTTTTATTGAGTGTGTGGTTGTCACGTTCACCCCAAATACATGAGATGGAGAAAAAGTATTTCAACAAAGAAGATCTCATCTGGATCAACTTCTCTTGGAGAGAGTTGGCACGTTTTGGGGCCATCTAGCTTACCTGATTATTGGTTCCCCCTCACTGTATTTAACTATTTGAAATACTAATGCCTTTTCCCCACCTATTGGCTCTTTCCCGAGTGATTGCTTCCATGTATACTAGACCTGCATTTCTCCCTCTCTAGTTCTTACTTTTTTTCTTGCCTGAGGAAGGGCTCTGCATGGCCTGGAGGCTCGTCAACAGAAGGTGGTTCAATAAAAGATTTCATCTTAACTATTTTGTCTCCATTCTTGTTTGAAATAAGTCTAGCTTATCAATGGCTTAAAGACGGGAAAAATGGGAATATGGGGTGGGAAGGAGGAGGGATTAATTAAATAGGTGAAGGGATGCAGGAATGCATCATGTTCACTTTTCTGTGAGCTGAAGCAAGACCTTGTGACCAAAGCGCATAGGCAGAATAGTGAGTGGCGGTAAACGAGAAATGGTGGGTTAAGATACAAAATGTCTAAAGAATCGAATTATTAGTTTCCAATAATTTTGGTTGACTGGGGATCTCACCAAGGAAAAATACAGCCTTTTCCTACCCATGAAGAGGATGACTGAATTCCAGGATCCTCTGAATGGCTATATAAGAAGCATAAGTGATAGGCTTTCATCATGACAAATGGAAGCTGTCATTTAATTTTTATCCCCAATTATACAGCTCCGGGACCAATTTTTCAGGTGGAATGTTGGGGCCATTAAAAAGAAATAAGTAAACTATACTGTGTTCCATCATGTTCCTGGCAGCTACCCAATGGTCTGTAGCCTTATTACAGGTATGTTTTTATATAGATATTACTCCTTGGGTTTCTACAAGGCTCTTTTTAAACTCTGCACTGACTACTGTGGCAGGAACAAAACTTGAATGAACATTGAATCTAAAATTTTGAATATAAACATAATTTAAAATACTGTTGTCGATGTGGTTCAATAACTTTATTTAGTAATTTGGTGTCTAGCACACTGTTATCTTCATCTATTGTATTTCTAACCAAGGCACATATTTGCTTTGTCTTGTAAATATCAAAGCTGTGTTAATATTTAGGATATTTCTTTACAAGAGTGAGTTATGCATCTTTGGTTAATTGTAGTCTAGTGGAAACAACTCAGATGTAAGTGGTGAACATAGTTAATGGAAAATGTTTAAACTTGCTTTTCCATCATGAAGGTTATAACTTTCTAACTTAAGAATGGTTTGACAACCTAGCTGAATTTTTTGGAAAGCGCTTACCGCTGCTGATGCTGCCACTGCTGCCGCCGCCGCTGCAACGCCACTGCCACCGGGACCCCTGGACTAGCGCTGGGAGCTGGGAGCCAGGTAGGCTCACCCCTGAGAGGGAAGGGAGCGGAGCCCCCCTCGGGACACCTGTTTCCCTCTTCCATTGCAGCCGGGGTGGGGACGGGGGTTGGGTGCTCCGCCTCACCCCTCCAGGTAACATCCGGTGGGAGGGGGTAAAAGGGAAGCGGCTCGGTGTAGCCACAGGCGTACGCCGCAGGCCCTCACCTTGGGTGCGGCCCTTAGGTGAGGGCTGGGGGAGGCTGGGCGTGGGGTTGGTTGGGGATATAGTAAGGAATAGGGGGATGGGGGAAGAAGGAAGGTAAGGTAACCCCCCCCACATATGTGGGGAGGGGGAAGGGATTGGGTTGGGGAAGGTTTGGGGGGGGCCTGGTGAGATAGGGGGTGCGACTCAATAAAGGTGGTGAGAAGGGGGCGTGGGAGGGGGAAAAGGAGAGGTGTTCATCCCCCCCAGTGAGAGAGGGGGGCACAACTCAATAAAAGTGGGGGTGCTGGTCCCCCGATGAGAGGGGGGCAGGGGAGGGGGATGGCTTGTCCTTGGGGGCCTGGCGGGATGGCCACCGGGGGTGGGGTGGGGAGGGGAGCAGCCTGGGGGCTTCTGCAGTCATTGGGGTCATGATGGGCCGTGGTAATTATGGTCTCTCGGGGAGGCGAAGGACAACTATGAGGAGGGGCAGGTGTTTAACTCCTGTCCCTTACGTAGGCCCCCTGGCAGGTGACGCAGGGTTTGGGATCAGAGAAGCCCCTGGACTGGAGCTGCTGCTGTTGAATGAGAGGTCGGTGAGTAATCCACTACAATCAGGGAGTTGATCTTGGGATCAATCAGCCGACCTCATATGTGTTAGAGAGACCTGGCTGGACAATGATTCGGGGCCTATATTGGCTGACCTTGTTCCAGCCGGGTACTCTGTACAGCACCAGCCCCAGTCAGAGGGACGGGGAGGCGGTGTAGCCATTATTTTTAAGGATACTTGGACTGTGAGGAGGTATCCTGTGCAGACCATCTTGGGCATGGAGGGGGTCCACCTCGTGATCGATTTGGCAGGAGTTGGATTAGGGCTGCTTTTGGTATACCGTTCACCTACCTGTACCACAGCATCCCTACACGCTCTAGCTTGAACTGGTATTGGAGGTGGTCTTGCGATCCCCGAAGACCGTGGTCTTGGGGAATTTCAGTATCCACACCGATGCCGGGTTGGGGGGAGCAGAACGTGACATGGATGCCATGACAACCATGGGACTCTCTGAGGGTTAAGGGCTCGACACATGAGGAGGGACACACCCTTGACCTGATGTTCTGCATTGGCCTTGAGATGGAGGATCCGGTGGTGGGGGATGTAATGGTTTTACCCCTGTCATGGATGAATCATTACCTCCTCCGGTCCAGTCTTGTGGCGCATGTCTGCCCCCGAAAAGGTGCAGGACCAATTTGTTGGGTCCGCCCCCGGAGACTTCTGGAACCAGAGACGTTCTGCAATGCTCTAGGGGAAATGCCTTCTGTTCTTGATGACTGTTCACTCAATGACCTCATCACCTTCTGAGACAGCTTGTTGGCTAAGGCTATCGATCAAACGGCTCCCAAGCGTCCGCTTCCATAAAGCCGATGGCAGGGGTCGCCGTGGTTCATGGAGGACCTCCGCTGAATGAAGCAGGCTAGACGGCGGTTGGAACGACGATGGCGTCGGACTTGTGCTGAAACTGACCGATTGCAACATAAAGCCAGTTTTAAGAGCTTATGCTGTTGCAATACGGGCAGCAAAGAAGGAGTTCTTTGCTGCCCTTATTGCGTCTGCAAAGTCACGTCCAGCGGAGCTTTTCTGAGTGGTGCAGAAGCTGGTCAGCCCGGTCTCTCTCCGCCTGGAACTGGAATTTTCCAGTGCCCGCTGTGACATGTTTGCTGACGCTTTTGCAGATGAAATTGCTCAGATTCACCACGATCTCGATGCTGCATTAATGACAGTGGATGAAGCAGAGGTATAGGAAGCCCAGCCCTGTCGGTGGTTGTGGGATCAGTTTTAGTGGGCATTGCCCACTGATGCGGTGGAGGTTCTTGGGACAGTCCAGGCCACCTGTTGTGAATTAGATCCGTGCCTGTCCTGGCTAGTGAAGGCCAGCCGGGAGACATTAGGGCCATTGCTGGCGGGGGTCGTCCATGCCTCCCATAGGGAGGGAAGGGTGCCGCGCCGTCTTAAAGAGGTGGTGGTACGGCCTCTACTAAAAAAACCCATCTTTGAACGTTGACTCCCCAGCCAGCTATCGGCCAGTCTCTAACCTTCCCTTTTTAGGGAAGGTTATTGAATTGGTGGTGGCCCGGCAGTTACAGGAGCACCTGGACTGGGTTGGTTTTCTTGATCCCTCGCAGTCAGGCTTTCGCCCCGGGTTTGGCACGGAGACTGCACTTGTGGCCTTGGTTGATGATCTATGCCGCGAATTAGATCAGGGCAGATCCACAATTTTGATCTTACTGGATCTGTCAGCGGCGTTTGATACCGTTGATCACGAGTTGTTGATGGCAAGGCTGCAGGACCGAGCTCGGATGAGTGGAATTGGCAGGGCGAATGCCGCGGGTGGTTTGGAATCTCACGTGTGGAGTCCCACAGGGCTCTATTTTGTCTCCTCTCCTGTTCAACCTGTATATGCAATCTTTGGCGGAGGTCATGTGAGAGTTCGACGTACGATGTCATCAGTATGCCGATGATACACAGCTTTACCTCTCATTTTTGAATGATTCGGGTCCAGCAGTCTCGGTGCTTACCCGGTCTTGGCAGCTGTGGGGGATTGAATGAGGGCGAGCTTTCTGAAGCTGAATCCTGACAAGACGGAGGTGATGTTGATGGGGAGGGCCAAGGAGGTGGTGGCGCCCATCATGGATGGGGTCTGCCCCCCTCTGGCCACCCAGGTTCAGAGTCTGGGGGTGCTTCTTGACCCACAGCTTCGCCTGAATTGTCAGGTGGAGGCTGTGGCGAAGGGAGCATTTTGCCAACTACATCTGGTACGATGACTTCGGCTGTATGTCTCGACTCAGATCTGGTCACCATCATCCATGCTTTCGTTACCTCTCGATTGGACTACTGCAACGCACTCTACGTGGGGCTACCCCTGATGACGTTCCAGAGGTTGCAGCTGGTGCAGAATGTGGCGGCCTGTCTCCTAACGGGGATGGGCCGCCATGAGCACATTACACCTGTGCTCCATACTATGCACTGGCTGCCTATTGTCTTCCGGGCCCAATTCAAGGTGCTGGTTATTTATTTATTTCATTATATTTATATGCCGCCCCCCCATGCCTACGGCATCTCGGGGCAGCTTCCAGCATAATATAAAACAATTTTTAAACACAAAAAATCTACAAAGCCCTAAATGACCTACAAAGCCCTAAATAGTTTAGGTCCTGGTTACCTGCGAGACCGCCTCAGATCCCGGGTTGTCTCGTGGCCTCTGCAGTTGGCTGGGGACCCAGGTGGAAGTCCCCCAGGTACGCTGGGTGGCGACGGTGGAAAGGGTGTTCTTGGCGGCCACACCTCAGCTATGGAATTCCCTCCTGTTGAAGGCTCGTTTGTCCCTGGACCTCCCCTCTTTCCGTAGATGTTGTAAGATCTGGCTGTTCCTCCGGGCCTTCGGGTGGTGGTGGTGGGGGGTGGGTTACTCTTGAAGCTGTCATGTCCATTTTATATTTTTATGTTTTGTAATGTTTTAAATGTTTTTATTATTATTATTGTTTTAAAATTGTGCGTACGCCGCCCCGAGCTGCTGTTGTGCAGGAGGGGGCGGGCTACAAGTGCATGTAATAAATAAAATCAGTTGTCTTGTTCGAAGCATCAATATCTAAAGGCTCAACAGGATGTTTGCAATTCCATAGATTTGTTAACATGCTGAAAAGCAACAGTATCAAAACAGTGGGATTTTAGGGTGACTGTAGGGATTGTTGGGAAATTTGTCCCCCCTGATCCATGGCATGGATCCATCCACTATCCTTAAGTGGGCATGACAGTTGTAGCATTATTTTTCCTTTCTCCTATTAAAATCAGTACTGTGGTTCAGAATCCAGCCCTATATTGCATTACTGGTTTTAATGGGAGCAAGGAAAAACAATGCTACATCCGCAATGCCCACAATCGCCCTCTCATTAGTTTTGCTCACGGAATTCCCCCTCACTGGTAGTGTTGGTAAGCAAGGGGCCACATAAAAAAACAGCTGTGGATTTTTACCCCCAGGCCATTTACCCCTGAAACAGAACATGCAACTCTTTGGCATCCACTTTAGTAAGAGACATTTCCGAGGGTGCTGAAGGAAATTCTAAATTTTTATCTGACGTTTTACCTTTGGTAAAAGTCAAGGAACGGGGATGGGAAAAACAATTTCTTTTGAGACTACTGTTAAACTTTTTAGCTGATGTTACCACCGTAGCTTTTCTCACTTCTGACAAATGCTAAAATTAAGCTTTTTAAGGAGAGGCCATCCTGTGGATCTTGGCCACTTTCTTTTCAAGGACTCTCCCAAGTGACTGCCCGTTACCTGAATATTGCTTACTGTCAAAAGCTATCCACATCCGATGCTTCTGTTTCTTTTTAGATACCTTTCCCTGTTAGTCTACCATTTTACTATGGCAGTTCAGGCATTTTGTGATGCACTGCTGCCAGCGAACTCCTCCGCTGGTACAGACCACTTAGTTTTTTGGGCACTGGGAATCCCATTGTAGATGAATATGCAACAGCTTTCAAATGGCTGATACCATTGCTTAATTCATTTTAAGTCATTAGACTTGAGTCATATTCAGGCAAGCTGATTTGTCGGATTTCTAGGAGTATAAGCAACAAATGCTCGTAGCTTGTTACCTTTCAATAGAAATAGCTCCAGACCACAGCCTAAACCAGTTGAACACATATCCCTTTGTATGCGTTGACTTAATAAAATGCCTCTGTTTGGCTGGCAGTGCCTGCAGAGAAATGTTTGGGATCAGCACATCGTTTGTTTCCATAGGGGATTTCTCTGACAAACTTGCTATCTCCTCTTTAAAGCAAAATGATGAATTACTTCCCTGGCATAAAACCTTCCTACAGAATGAATGGTGGTTCTTGCATATGCCTTTCTCGGCTGGCGGACTACTTGCTTGCTATTGGTAGATACAAACAGAAGAAACATGAATTTTTAGCTCTGTTGCTTGCGCAGGCAGCCGGACGTCGCAGACCTGCCAGTAGCTCTTTTGCTTCCATTAGATGGAGATCTAGTCTTCCGTCATGTCGGGCTTCTGGTTCTTCGGAGTCAGTAGTTCCAAACTCCCAATTAATGTAATCTCTTAAGCGAGTGGGTTACCAGATTTCAAATATGGCAACTATCTACAAAGTGCACCCTTAGGGTTCAAGCTTATTCTTGCGTGCAGGCAGTCTTTGCCGGCCTGGCCTGGAAAGCAGGCCCTATGTTTTTCTTCTTTCTTTTTTTCCTTTTTAAAAAAAACAAACAAACTTTTTAAATGTGCAGGTCAGGTTTTCAAATCTACATGAGTCTTTCTTTAAATGTCTAGTGCCAGAAGTGGGCAAATAGTGGCTTGAGAGCCACATGAGGCTCTCGTATACTTGTACTGCGGATCTTTCCAGAAGTAGCTGTCTGGGGTTGTGTCCATACAGCTTCCTCGGGAACAAGAGAAACCGAGCCGCCGTTTTGGTTGCCATATCGTCCTGTGGGCCATGAGAGCAGGGAGCATGCTCTGCCCCGCTATTCCTGCTGTCTAAATCTGTGAGTCCACCTGGGAGTCATAGCTTTGACACGTGCAGAAGCTGCTCTCTCCTGTCACTGGGAGGAGGAGGGCAACCACAGCCAACATATTGTGTTTAGTAACTCTTGGCAAAATGAAAAATTTGGTATGAGCTTCCTGGGCTTGGAAACGTTGCCTGCCACTACAGTGCTCTGCCTTGCCTCCTTTCCAAGCAGTTGCAGAGCTATATAAAGTACTTGCACGTGGACTGGCGAGGATATGTCGGCTTGAAAATTTCTGGACCGTATTTAACCATGCCTGTCACACGTTGCTGAGTGCCAGAGCACAGGTGTTGCTTCTGTTTCCCTGACCTTTGTATGAGCAGGGCAAAAGAAAACTGCAAATATCCTCCTGTTTAATACTCCTCACTGTGGAAAAGAAACCAGATATATACTTTGGATGATTTCTACAAAAACCTAAAATTATGTAGGTAGTTTGCCAAGTCTGATGAGAAAAAGCGTCTCTTCAGTTAAAAAAAAAAAAAAGTGCAGTAAACGCAGCGTTGCCTTTGCCAACATGTCCGGCTGCGTTAGGGATGCTGAGGAAAATGTTGAATAGAGTTTTTTTTAAGCAGAAAAAGCACATGTTTTTAATGACACTTGCTTTATCACAGGTAAGGTCCACTTATAAATTGTTCTGGAACAATGAGAATAAGGGTAATTTCAGACGTGACGGGCCTCTCGGCCAGCCACGCTGACCACAGTCTGGGATCCGTTTCAGATCCTGGACAGGAATCAGTCTGGCCGCCCATTAAATGTGGCGGCTGATTCCTACAGGGGATCGGGGAGGGGGCGGGGCTGCAGGGTACGATGTGCGGCCACACAGCCCCACCCCCTCGTGCCTGCCCGCCTGCTGGGAGATGGACGGGCGCAGCGGCCAATGCGGCCGCTATGCCCAATCCTGTATCGCGGTCTGGGACATAGTCCGGTATGGGCAGACGTAACAGACTTTACGTTTGGCCCATTCCGAACCGTGGCCACCGTGACCACGGTTTGGGCCTGATCCCACCACGATTCTGGACCACCGGGCTGCCGGATGTCCAGAATCGTGGCGAATTTGATTCCCGCTGGAGGTTCACTGGGGTGAACATCTGGTGGAAATCATTTAGACGCTATGGGAATCATGGCTACCGCAGGGGATTCGCTGTGGTTGACGGTGATCCCATAATGTCTAAAATTACCCCAAATGGGACTCGAGGCTGGTATTGTGCATTTTCTCCTCCATTTTATTTTCCCCATTTACAACCTGGGTGAACAATTCTGCCAATGTTTATCTGACCAGATTTATCGTTTTCTTCCAATACACAACATTGGCTGTTGAAAATAATTCTTGTTCTGTCAGTTTCTGGAACCACCAGTAAACTGAAGTGTGCATTCAGCATTACAAAATCACAAGGCTAGTGAGTGAAACTATTGATCAGATTTTACCTAAATGATACAGAACCCTTCTTGCGCTCTCCTGAGACCTGCCTCTTAAAAACACAAACTCTGAACTGTATGAATGCCAAAATGTTGTGCTATTCTACGTCTCTAGTTAGATGTACTGGTTGGTTGTCGTCTATTCTTTTAGTGTTTCTGCTCAGAGACTAGGTTAGACTGCTTTTGCTTGGAGCTCACAACAGATCAATAGTAATTTAGTTATGGGTCAGATGTCAAAGAATAGAAATAGCTTTCAAATCCTGCTGACTTGCTATGACAACTAGTATGTTGAAAGACATTTGCTTGGCAATCCAGGGTATTAATAGTGGGGTTTTGTTGTCCACCTGGTCAGGGGAAGGTTTTTAATTACCTTTTTGGTTGCTGGCCAGTGTGATAATACCTACACATGGTTCTATCCCTTCCCTTGGCCCCTTTATTTTAACACAAAGGGAGCATTATATTTTCTCTTCAGAGCAGATAAGACATCTTGTAAGGCGAACCAGTGTTATAGTGCGTGTTCACAGTTGCATCCGTAAGCCTTTAGAGTACATCAGAAGAGGCAGAAGCTGCGAGAGAAATGAAAGGAGGCTGGGGTGGTCTTTCTGGCTCCTGTTCAGTTTTAAATTGGACACCTAAACCCCACAATAAGACATTTTACATTTTGGTGGCTGTCGGTATATACTGAAAAGGGAGCTCTTCAATATTTTTGGAGTGTTTGTATGCAGCTGGTCTTGAAAGGGGTGCAAGTTCAGGGAGGGCATTTTGTTCAGGGCACAGAAATTGGGTATAACTAGAACTAAAGTAATGACATGAAGTAAGAGGAGGAAAACTTCTTCATAGTATCATCCTGGATGGAACAGTTTACAGAAGGTGGTCAGAGAAATGCCAATGCGTGGGTCACTTAAAACTGTGGTGGTAATGTTTGGGATGCAATTTTGCACAGGTCTCCAAAACGGTTTTCATAGTAGCTAAAGGGACATTATCTGGACCAATACCTGCACTATTTTCCCTACTTCTGAATGTTGGTTTAATGATCTGTTCACGTGAACACTTACATAGTAAAATCAAGTAAGGCTTATCTACATCCAGCTAACTGTTTGTTGGCCTGAGTGTTACAGAAACGGTGAAAAGAAGGTGGATTCCCTGCAGACGAAGAGTTCCTGCATTAGGAATGCCACCCTTAGTAAACTGGCTCTTCGGATGGTCAGGGTAAGGAGTGATCAGATGCCGTAGCTCCGTGGTGGCAGTGATGTGCTCTGCCTCTGTTTCCTCCTTACAAAGCTTTGGAGAGTCGATGTGATCAGGAGTTCCATTTCTGTGGTGGCTTATTTAGCAAAATGAACATTCAACATAAAGATTCTAATAATTAAGGTTTTGAAATACTTTTTAAGGACTTGACTTGTCTGTCTTTCTGGGTCACATTCCAGCCTGGAGGGTAGAGCCAAAGGCCTTCAGGCTAGCCTTTCTAGCTTATTCCCACATGAGGGGTTGGTTGCCTTGTTGGCAAAGGGTTTCAGTCTCTCCCGGTTAATCGCCTCCTTATCCATTCTGCCTTTGTGTCCACATGACCTGGGCTCCAACTACTAAGATGTTGTGGCAAGAGCTGATTTTTGAATTATGAAAAGCTTATGGTTATCTGAAATATACCATATACTATGTAAAAAAAAAAAGTAATGTTTTTGTAATTCCAAAATACATATATGTGTAAACTATTCATGTTTGATGTCATTTTGACCCTTGTGAAATGGAGTACAATGATTTAAGAAAATGTCACCAAGAATTATAGCATGCAAATTGTGAAATGTGTTAATGACAGTCAATTGTGGGTGTGCCTTGACTTCTGATTCAGTTGCTTGACACCCATCCAATAATAATAGCAACTAATATGCAAAGGACCTTAAAGGCTGCAAAACACTCCCTGTGGAGGTGGGAAGATGTTTCAGTAAGAAGTTTTTGTAGAGAGACAAGTCAAAACTGTTGCTTCAGTCTCTTGTTTTCAGTTAACAGCTGTCTCTACTCTGCACCAACTTCACTTACTTGCTTTGACTTGAGCTTAATGTTTTTTACTGTTGAGTTGGTGCGTGTCCATCTGTTGAAGTAGTAGATGTTAAGGCAAACCTACCCAAACAATCTTTATATGGTCAGGACACTCCCAAGTGAATCTGACCGGATGCGTCTGTTAAAATACCATCACGCAAGAGCTGATGCAGCTGAGTTGTAAGAGCCCGTAGCCCGTGTTGCTAAAATATTTTTAAAAATTATTTATTTTATTACATTTATTTGCCACCCCCTCATGCCCATGAAAACTTAGGGCGGCTTACAACACCAATAAAAACAATTTAAAACATCAATACAATTTAAAAACACCTAAAAACCTAAAAGTGGGGAAGCTACAGCTGTATTTAGAGGTATCTGTCTGGAGGAGACACAATTTCCTCCCTCGACGTGCTGGAGGTGTCTGTTCCCAACACTATCAATCCCACCAAATGAGCCACCACAGTTACTTAAAGGTGACTTTGCTTTTTGTCACAGGATGATGACTTTCAGGGCAGGCCCATTAGGGGTGGCTCGGAATAGCTTTTCCATTTTTTATGGAAAATCTCTGTGAAAACACAAGTGTTGCCCTTTCCGATCGAAATTCTGACTGAAAATAAATAAATAAGCCATTGTGCATGCACATAATGGCCAATAGCCATACCCAAAAGGGTGGCAATACTTCCGGGGTAAGGGCAAGTGACCATTTTGTACATATACAATGGCCTTTTTAAAGAATTTTATTTTCAAACATTTTCATCTGATTCCAATGTCCCATTTTGGTTGAAAACTGGAACCAGTGAAATTTAGAGCTCACCCCTAAGACCCGCTAGTTACTGAACTGTCCTTAAACTAGTTTGTTGTAGTGCAGACCAGACTAATCGATAGTTGTCATTTCAGGTAAGTTGTGCATTTTAAAGAATGCTTCCCAGTACCATGTGCTATGTTGCATTGGAAAGGGCAGTATCTAAAGATGGTGTGGCCTTTTGGCCTCTGAGTATCTTAGCTAAATGTAGGTTTTAGCTTGCTCTTGGTTGACACCGGATGTTTAAACAAGAAGCTCTGTCTTTGGTTTTGGGCTCTGGAGCTTTCTAGCAAGTAAAGCATGGGCACAATTAAAAAAAAAAAAAAAAAAAAAAAAAAAAACCATTACAAAAATCCTCATTTAAGAAACGTAGACAAGATAAGATGTTTAAAGCCATGCACTTAGACTTGTTTCATGATCTCCTGCTTGATGCTTAGTGTCATGTCTTGGAAAGCCATGGGAAGGAAAAAAAAAAGTTGACTTGTTGCCAGTCACTTACTTAAACTTAAGTAATTTTAATGCAAAGATCTTTTATCTCGAGTGCTGGCAGCTAATAAATTCAGGGGACGGTTTTAAACGTTGTCAATCTAAAATGTAATCCTATTAAAATAATTGAGTATTTTCAGGGTAAAGAATTCCCTTGTCCTCCTGTCCATAACACATGAGAGAACCACATAAAAGGCATTCCGGAGTGTCCTCTGAACAACATTGAGCCAACCAACGTGTGTGCGCAGTATAATCTCCCTTCAGCAACGTCTTGGCCAGCTTCACTACTTTGAAGAAGCATGAAGCTTATAATGAGGGCGTAGTTTACCGGTGACCTAATTTTAATTGTAATTATCCTCAAAGTTCCCTACCTGCCGTATCTCTCTCTTCCCCACCTGCCAGTAAGTATGCTTGTAGCATAGCACAGAGGGATGTCTATACCATGGACGAATTCTGCTTTGGTTACAGCTGTGGAGCAGTTTATAAATACCCTCTGACCCCAGTATTCACTGCCATGTCATGTTCCAGAATATTTTGGCTGAAATGTTCCATGCTCAGTGAATATCTTCATGTACGCACAGATTACATCCCTTTGTATCAGGAATCCTAGGAATGTAACGGCCTGCTCTATATGTAAAGTTTTTTTGGGGTATCTGTTTGCTCAAACCTGCTTATATTAATTGGGTAGGTGCTATGCTGTTCAGCAGCCCCAGCATAATTGAGGAGTGCTACCGGTGATGTGATTTGCTGGGAGGAAGTGTACATGCAACCAGTCAATCTTCAGATTCTCTCTACATTCTCTTGAGGCAAGAGCACTCCAGTTACCTTATCCACCAAGTTACTACATCAAGAGCACAGAGGTGCATTCATGGTGGCTGCCCCGTAATTATGGAAAGACTTCGGCCATGTCTGCCCATCTTCCAGAAACATTGTAAAAGCTTTGTTTGACCAGGTGTTTGGTAGCCCAGGGATAGGGTGGGAGGACTGGCATGATTTTTTAAGGGATTTTGATCTTTTGTATGTGGTTTTTATATGCTGTAAGCTTCCCTGAGCCTTAGGAGAAAGGCAGGGCATACACTTGAATAAATAAAAATGGAGGAAGGGATTCTTGTGCTAACTCCCACCCGCTGAGTTGGAATTCTAGGAAAGTGGAGGGGGAGGAGAGAGTGATTTTGAGAAGTAAAATTCAACTGCATTCCCCTGGCCTCCACTTGGAAAAGTGTTGTGAATCAGATGTCTGACACTTGAACCGTATAGAGAGGAAGTTCTTGATGGAAAAGGCGTTTCCTGTCATTGGGAGAGAGGATAAAAGCAAAACACGGGGATACCCGTGAAGTGCTCTATGTTTCCTAATTCTCATGAAGCTCTCTCCACTTTGTCATACCTGCAGATCTTTCTCACCTGGAGTGATGCAGGCCTTGGAAAGCACAGGGGCTGTCTGTAGCAGGGGATGATGAAGGTGTGTGCGCGCATGTATGTTCCATCAGCCTAGTGAAAGCAGTGCATGAAGTTTTACTGAGTTTTGGACTAGACAGAAATGATTATAGTGCCTTCCAAAATATAATATTTAATGCTCTTGATCATCCTGTCAAACACATTTTTTTTAAAAATAAAAAATTAACCTATGCGTAGAAAGTTGAAAGAAACCATGAAGAGAAATAGTGTTTACTGTAACTTGCTACTTCTGGGGGGAAAATTACCTGTGTGGTGGCTACACTAGAATTTTATGCTGAGAACCAGCTTCTTTGGGGCATAGGGAGAGGAAGGGGGAGATTCCCTAGGAGGGCTGCCTCTTCTCCTTCCCTCCATACCGAACATTGACCCTTTTCCTAATGTGGACAAGACCTCAGAGGACTCTCTTATTGGGAAGGGAGGGGGCAGGGGCGTATTGGGCTGGAGTAGTAAACAGTATTGTCAGCTCAGAGAACATATTTTTTTAAGTTAAAAACATTGTCCGTTCTTCTTTGCCTCCAGAGTTTTGTTTAAAATGAAAGTTGCATCTCATGATTACAGTAGCCGGGGCTGTTAAGAATATTGCCAAATCTTGTAAGACTTGCTAAAGCCATGAGCTTACCACTACGAAGGAGGTACAGATTGTATCTAAAGTTCTCTCTCAACCATTGTCCCACATGATTTTCAACCTTCCTTTTGTGTAGGATTGTTCGCCACTTGAAACGTCTCATCTTATGTGTACTTTTTTTGTGTTCCATTTCATGTATAAGCTTTTGGGTTACCTTGAATTAAATTGGTTTATGGCATGCCATTTTCGGTAAAACTGCAAAAGAAATGGTCCCATAATTCAGAAAGGTTTGCCCTTGGAGTGATTTAGTCATGCTGGATGATAGCTGAGCAGCCTTATTGACTTTGAGTTCCCTTTGGAATGGAATTTGGAAAGCTGTGCCGTTCTGCAGCACCTGTGAGACACTCACTTGAATACAGCTACTGAGAAAAGCATTTTGGTTATTGGCATTTTTCCTAATGCGTTTTGTATGTGTCTATACCACAGGGGGAAATGTGTGGTTATTGTTGAAATAGTGCTGCAAAGTGGCTTTTCTTCATCTCTGAAAAGCCATGTAGATAATAAGTGTTGTGGACCTAGGATTGTGGTAATAGTTTTGGTTTTTTTTTTAACAGAGATGCAGCTCAGTGTGTTTTCTGATTATTATGCACGTTTAAAAGCATCAAACTGGGTATAGAATTTGACAAATTGTGCTTAGTGGGCTTCCTTCTGGTGGATGATTATGGCTTGAAATGTTGTATAAATCACTGCTTCAGTTCAGTCCTACTAGCTGGCAATCTACATTAAACTATCTTGGTAGCGATATAGTGTATTCAAAATCAAGTGTAGCGGTCACAAAGATATGAAAAGGTAAATGAATCTTCCTGAATAATTTTGAGCTGGTACATTGGGTTCAAATAAATTTGTATTCAACAGATTTCACTTTGATATGACATGGCCCTGCAAATGGCAAGTTCACTAAATACAGTTGCAAGGGGCTAAGAATGTGAAAGATGCTTTAGGTGTTCTAGAAAACTGTGACTTTGGGTGATTTCAGACGTGACGGGGCACCTATTCGCCCCATCACGGAATCACTTTTTGATTCCCCGCTGGAATCAAAACGGCCCGTCAACAGACGAGCTGACTGATTCCGGTGGGGAATCTGGGGAGGTAACAGACGTTACCATCCGCCGATTCCAAGCCATGGTTCAATTAACCACGCTTTTGGAGATGGTGCCTGGACCATCCTCGAAAGTATGGTGGTTTTGCTCACTGCCGGTGGTTCACTGTCGTGAACATCTGATGGCGAGCAACCAGACGTTACGGGACCATTCGCCACCACAGGGGATTGTCCGTGGTTGAGCGTGATCTCGTAATGTCTGAAAATGCCCTTTGGCGTGGTGGTAACTTGCAGGAAGTTCTTAGTAATTTTCCATAAGTGAATCCTGTTTCTCTGTCCCCCCCCCGTCCCCACCCCCAATCCAGATTCACTTGAAAACTAGTCCCATATGAAGGCTCCCAAGTATGACACCTGCTTAGCTGTTCTTGAGAAAGCTGTTGTTCGCTATTGGTCTCCGGGCAAATGGCAGATGCAGTCACTGCAAATCCAAAGGCAAAATAGCAAACCTGGGCTGTCTCTCTCCAGATTTCTCTATCTTGTTTACTCAGCTTTCCCCCCCTTTTTATGGCTGTTTGGTTAAATGGAGCTTCATTTCTAATCACTGTAATTGTGGGTTGAACGAGTCCTCGTGTCCAGATTGATAGTTGGAAGTGCCAAGGCAAGGGGGAGCCGAGCCAGAATACTAAATGAGAGCAGGAGCAGCCGCATTGGCTGAGGTTAACAATGACTTAAACACATAAAGAAAGTAAAATAAAAAATAAATCTTATCTCCCCACACTTTTATAATCTGATTCAGTACAATGCAAACATTGTTTTTAATTGTTCTTCTTCCATTCATCGTGTGCAAGTGAAATACCAGACCTTCTTAAACGCAAGTCATGGTAATTTATTTTATCTTGGGAGTATTAAATTAGCTGTCAACCATGCTACACAGGTGAATGGTGACTTTTGAATGAAATTATCAAATCACTGTTCCTGAGGCATTTTTCATCTCTCTCCCAAGATTAGAAGAAAAAGCAAAACATGAAACATTTGTTTAGATTGCCGTAATAGAATTCCAAGAAGTGCTTCAGCACAGATTGGGTTTTTCTGTATTAATTACAGAAATTTGATAACCCTTCTGTTTTCATCTTAATGCGGCTCTGAGCACAACAGACAGAACTATAAATCAGTTTGGAAGCGCGGCCTGGAGTACACACAGGACTCGGGTGCCGCGGTTGGCAGCTTAACGGACTCATTTCTTAAGTGATTGAACTTTTTACCATTCTGCTGGATCACCCGATAATTTATTGTGTGTATTTTACAAATGCACTGTATTGTAGAAAAACAAAATCCATTTAAAAATTGAGGCTTTGAAATAAATCCAGAAAAGCAAGAACAGTCTGAATTAAGGCTATTGAACTCACTGCTTGATCTAGGTACAACAGGGTCACTAAATCTAGTCAGGGCCATTATTGCAAAATTGGCTTTATTAGCTAGTCACAATGGAATGAGTTAAGGAGAGAACTACCTGGACTCTGAATTTGCCTTATCAGTTCCACTTTAATGTTCTAATGGAGGGTTAGTGTATGGCCTCTACAGACACTCATCTATATTCCCAGTAGTGACCTTGGCAAGATGTACGTTCAAAAGTTGCTGTTGTCTGGGTACCTAATACTGTTCAGCATGTTCCTTTTCAGAGCTGCTAAGCTACATCACACTAATGCTTGTTAGAATTCAATCTATTAGTGTTGAGTTCTGAAAACTATCAAATGAGGATTTTCATACAAACAATTGAGAAAATATGGACCTAACCCTCATCCTTCCCCAAGTGAAGTCTTGGTCTTCTATCTACTCTGACTTTATCATAACTTGATCTGTCAATGAAGTGCACCCACAATTCAGCCCCAGAGCTTGTTTTATAGGAAAAATTGCAATTGAGTTGTGGTCAAAATTCATGGGGGAAAAAAGTGTGTCCAAAGAAATGAAGTAAGTGTTCCCAAAGTGGGTTTCAGCTCTCTCTCCATTAGGAATTAGTTCTCCCACCATATAATGTACATTTCCTTGATTAGCTTCCTAGACCTTTAACATCATGATGTGACAGTGCATTGGAGTGAAGACCCACAGTTTACATTAAATCTTTGGTTTTGCATAACAGAGGAATCCATTATCTGGATTAATAGGACAATAGGCCTTTCCATGTTCCAGAGTTATAGCACTATTGTCCATCCAAAATTGGGTCAATGGAGAATGCTCTTTAAAACATCAGTTCATGCATTTTGGGTCTCCTGAAATGTTGTTTAAAGATATTTCTCCTTTCCTAGAAGTCCCTACAGTAGCTAGAATATGGGAGCCATTCACCTAAGATAACATTGGGAGTATTGGTGTAAATCTTGTACAGATAAATTAGATCTACAAAATAAAGTTAAGGGATATATGGAAAGTCTGAAATGACCAAGCTTGAGTGTCCAATTAGGTGGCAACCTACCTGGAGAAGAGATTTTTAAATCTGGCTTATTTACACTTTTACTGCAACGTAATATTTTGGGTATTTAAACTTGGTCTGAGTAAAGTTATTACTTGGCATTAATTTTTGGCATTTTAACTTGAAGAGCAAGCTTTAAGATGAGTTATCTGGGTCGAGCGACATGGGACTCTCCACATGTTGCGCACAGTGTGCCTCGGTACTGTTTGTAGCACTTCCTTTGCAGGGATGGGGATGCCTCAAGGTTTTTCTTTGAACTATGATGTTTTCGTCTAATTATGTGGGTGCATAAACACTAGAAAGTATACTACATCTGTGACTCTTGCTGGCATTTCATTCTGCAGGAATATTGTCCTGCCTACCTTGAGAAAAAACAAAGATTCAAACTGGGAAATGAGCTCACAGCTAGGCCTCTTGGGAAAGACATCACTCTTTTTTCAATGTGCCGCATGAAGTCGAAACACTTGGTTTCAGAACTGCCTTCAGTCCACAGTGTAGTAACATGATAAATACTGTCCGTCTAGGGCCCTGTACACCCTTCACATTTCCATCTGTTCCTCTTTGGTTGCCCTCCAATGCTGCTCCATTAGCATTGATGTCAAAACTAGTGTAATTGGGACATGGGCTTTGTCCACGTTCTATCAAGGTGAGGAATCTCTGGTCCAAGTGCCAAATATGGCCCATAGATGATTTTACTTTACTCCTTCCCAGTTCTTGTGTGTCTCCCTACTCTCAACCACTGAAAGAATTGAGTCCAGGGGGAATGGAGGGGAGATGAGGTGTCGGACTCAAGGATAGGGGATGGATCCATGATTTGGACCCTTCCCTTCCCCAATCCTGAACACACCCCTTGAGCCCCCCCACTTGCAACACCTATCTGACCCAAGGTGCTTGTACGAACTTCAGCGTGGCCAGTTAGATGGGAAGAAGTTCTCTTGTGAGATGCTGAAGTTAGTACGTAGTTAAATATTCCTTGCATTACACCATGGCATATATAACCCATAACCTATAGTGCTTAAAAGCTAAGGTGTTTCTCTGATAGCAGGAGACTATACCCTTTCCTGTACTATAGTTACGATTCTAAACTCATGCATGTGTGTGCATGTCCGCAGTTTGTGCACATGTCACACTTCCCATCTAGGGATGCGGGCATGCAGTGCACAGGATTTAGGATCGGATTCGAGGCCACTGTCAGGAGGGAGTGGTCTATGTTGTCGCATAAAGAAATCTCTAGTTCCACCTACAGTGAAGAGAGTTCACATCTGGAATCTGGCTATGGAGCGAGGAGAACAGAGAAGCAGGAACTGAGCCATTGATGATGCAAGGACA
Source organism: Sphenodon punctatus (assembly GCA_003113815.1). NCBI lineage: Eukaryota > Metazoa > Chordata > Lepidosauria > Sphenodontia > Sphenodontidae > Sphenodon > Sphenodon punctatus. Next base: position 4,429,378 of record QEPC01006384.1, read on the forward strand.
CAAGGTCCAAGGACTGACAATCACACAGGATAGCTTATGCATTACGAAAGTTGTTTACATGCAACCATGCAGGGGTTATTAGGGCTGAAATGTGGTCTGTTTTTTTTTCTTGATTCTTGTCTATTCAAGCTTCTCAACAAGAACTGAAAAAACAAAATGAGAGTCGAGAGAAGATCTGAACATGACAATTTCTTGTTGATTTCCCCCCCCCCAAGTTAAAAAAACAAACGAACTGTGCATGTGCAGCTTTTTTCCAAAATGGCACTGGCAGCATCAAAGCCATTTTGGAGCAGGGCAGCTGCTCTGCACATGTGTGGTGGCTGTTCTGTGAACATGTAGAACAGCTGCTGCTTCTGGAAAAGCCTGCGCAGGCACAGAATGACCTGGTGGCCATTTAGTGTGTGCATGGTTCTTTAGCGAGAATCTTGCCAGAATCTCAGAATGTTAATGAGATCTCACTAATGTTTCTCATTTCAGCCCTAGTTATTTACCACTTCTGTCCCAAGGGTTAATAGCAATTACCACTTGTGTAACATGTGAATGCAGCAGATATTACAGGGTTTCTTCTGCCGCCCTGTTTACACGCTAACAATTGCCAGATAACTACAAGCAAAGAATCGGTAGCTAGTCCGTCCCAGGCTTTGGGACACGCTTTGCCACAACTTCTTGGTGTAAGTGGAACTTCGGAATAGCTGCTGGCTAGCTGGACAGCACAGCTAGATACTTCCTTTTGTCAGAACTGAACTTGTTCTGTAAGCTTGAAAGTTTGTATACTCTCACCAACACAAGGTGGTCTGATAAAAGATCTCATCTGAACTACCTTGTCTCCATCTGTTTATTTTTTTTAAGGTAACTTAAGAGTTATTTTAATGCTGCCAAAATGATAACCATTTCCTTTGAACTTTTCTCCCTTTCTGGTCTTCATGCTTTTTTGTCAGTGTCTATTTGTTCTTAGAGAAGTCTCTCACTTGTGGGTGAAGTGCTGACATAATCCCTCTTTCTCCACCAAGCCTGTTGGTAATCATCTACAGAGTTTAATGGTCTTTCCCCATCCCTCCTTTCATCCTCTATTCTGCTCTGAGATTGGACCGTCATTCAACAGGTAGTGTCTAGTATGTCACCTGTCCACAGGTTGGTTTTTTGACTTGGGGCCATGTTGGTGATACAGCACTGCACAGTAAGTATAGTTAGATTTCTTAAAGGACTAAGAATAACAGAAGAGAGCTATTTCTGGTTGAGGAATGCAAGGTTCTTTGTAAGAACTTGGTATGATAAAGAATGACTGACTGACCACTGCGGTCATCATGATTGATTTACTTAAATATCATGACGACTGCTTCAGAGCAGAGAATTTACATGGGGATCCCTCTTTCTTGTAGTGAAGTGCAGGCTTTCACAAAGGTGTGAACTTTTCAAGCCTCTTCCTGTGGGACCAATTAATTCAGGCGCATCTTGTGCAGTGGGTTTGGTTTTCCCTGCTAAGTTGGTGGGATATTATCTCTAGATAGACCCCAAGCTCTCTTCGTAAACCCGTTTTCACCCTTTGATCTCGAGGAAGCAAGGCTATAGCTTTGACTGAACATTAAAGGCAACAGTTTCCTTTTCTGGTGTCAACTTCAGAGCGTAGAAGCTGTTGAGTTGCTCTCTGAATTAAGGAAGTGCTTAGATTTTGGTGTGGAATGGTCTCTTGCTTATGGCCTGCCTCAAAGTTCCATGGGATGTCTCCCTTCTGTTCCTCCAGAATAGCACAGAAGTTGATGGGGTAGCCGCATGCTTCCTATATAACCCTTTTCCTATAAAGGCACCAGTTGCAGAATTATTTCATGCTTGGCTTACGCGAGGCTCTGTCTCTGGTTCATTTGGTTCGTCGTCTATGGGTTGCATCATCATGATCGTCTCATCTGAATCTGTTCTTCTGCACTGTGGTTTGTTTTGATGAAATCGGGCGAGTGTGATCTTTGCTCATGGCCGAGGAAATGGAGTGCTGCACGCCTGAGCTCCTAGACGCTCTTTCATTAGACTTAAATAATTCATTCGTCTTCCCTCGTAAAATTGCTCTTCCACCTCTTCACTAAACTGGAAGGTTTTTGAAACCTATCACTTTTGAGACATAAAACATAGGCCAAGCCATTCTTTTTTATGTGTTAAGCTGAACACCTACCTAACCTGCTGCTTGATGCCAGAGAGACAACAAAAACTCTTAAAACCCCCAAACCCGCTTGCTTAGCTACAGCGTTCTTTTCATTCCTCTTCTTTTCCATTTATTACTTGAATGCTTCCATAAAATAAGATGCTGGTTTAGGAATTACTTTTCCAAATGCTCATTCTGAACCTAACCAGCATGTTTTGAACATTCATTGTCTTTCAAATTCCCCTGTGAAGTCTCTCGGTGGCTGAATAATTTTTTTCCCCCTGAAGGCCGTGACCTGTGAATAAAACTCTTCTCCCAAACTGATAACCTATTTTATCTTAGTAGTAGTTCTAAAATACTATGCAGCAGCTACATTGGCATATACTAAGAGCAATTTCATCCAGGAGCCGTAGCGTTCTATGCTTCAAGTCGGAGATATAACCCAAAGCATATTTCCCAACCTTTTATAGTTCAAAGTCTTCTGAGCGCATGGGGAGAATATGAACCAGATGATAAATCCACCAAAACAAACACAGCTGATATCCTACCCTGTCTGGAGTGAGAAGAGGGTGCCCAAACTTTCATATTGCAGTTTGACATTGAATTGTAAGTTAAATATGCAACAGTGCTGTAATATTTTTCCAATAGAGTGCTTGGGATTTGTAACTTTGATCCCACTGAGTTATTGTAATGACCTAATTTTGGTTATAGGTCATGCCCCTTTTGCTTATTAATCTTCTGACTATTTATAGAAGTAATATGTGTGTACTTGTTACAACAAACCTTTATTGCCCCTGGTTACCATGCGTCTTAATATTTATTTATTACATTTTTTTACCCTGCATCCTCCTGCACAATGGCAGCTCGGAGCGGCAACAAAGCCGCTCCGAAAGCAATTCTGCATCCAAAATTCTGCAACACAGAACTTTAGCGACTTGTGAGTCATTTCTCCCTGGTGGCAGAATAATTCCCAAAGGGTTGATTGTCCAAATGCTTAGAATCATGTTAAAATGATTTATAACTTCAAACCTGGAAGTGGAGGTACCAAGTGTTGTTGGTGGTACCAATACTTGTTACTTCTTTATCCGGTCACATGTTTTGTAAGTGGGGATGGGGTTTTGGGATGTGCAATAGAGGGGATTTTTAAATGGTTTTATTTATGCATTTCTGTTTTGTATGTTGTGATCCATCCTGAGGCCTAGGGACAGAATGGGATATACATTTAAATAAATACAGATTTAAAAGGCAGCATTTGCCAAAAGTGATCACAGTGGTACCTACCTACTCTTTCCTCCTTAATATAAGAAGTATTTGACTCCATATTGCATACTGTTGGTATGTTGAAAACTATATGTCCCCCTCCACCGGGTTTTTTTGGGGCAGTGAGGGGCAGGAAACTAGACTTTGCATGAAGGTATTTGACATTCATTTTGCAGAAAGTATAGTATAGACAGGTATTTTTCTAAAATGCAAAGAAATGTCTTCAATTATGAACTGCGTATTGTAAATAAAATAAAATAAATTCCAGTACTTGATGCCCCAAGCACATCACATTTTGGGGGAGAGAGGCTACGTGCTGCATAATAGCCAGAACCGTCTAAGCTGTATTGCGGTTACCTAGCAACAGGTGGGAACATAATGAGACTGAGGTGCTTGTCGGTTGTTTGAAGTGGGTGAAATGCAACCCGGTACGAGGCTGTCTTGCGCTGCGTGTTCTTAAATCATGCTTAGAATGAAATGGGGTTCGGTTTGGGTTTTTTGACTGAAGCCACGTACTAAAAGACATTGTCAGTGATCATCAAGCAGTCTTTCCAGATGAGTTGGACAAAAATGGCAGCCCGCTGCTGTTCAGTGTTTAAGAGTCCGAGTGTAAGGTGTAGACGTGTGGCTACCTTCTCAGGAGTAGGTAGCTGTTTGGCTTGTTTTAGCTCAGCCCATCCCATGCCATTTATAGTCTCTGAATTAATCTGGCTGCAATGCTGTAGGCAGAGCATATCCTTGGAGTAAGGGGTTGGGCTAAGTGACCCTTTAGGTCCCTTCCAGTCCTACAGTCTGATCCCTTATGTAAATGTTCTTTTGGAGCAGGGGTGAGCAAAGTTCCCAACTTGTAGAGATGCACATCAAGCTCTTTGTATAGCAAAGCGTCGCCGTTGAACGTTGCTCTGACCTTCCCTCACACACACACACACACACAGCCGCACATAGTGCCATCCAGTGTCTTGTGCCATTCACTTCCTGCCCTGGGGCTGCTGCCTCTTTCTGCCCCAATGGCAGCCCACCCCTCACCTACTGCTCCGCTCTCCCACTGCTGCCATTCTGCCGACGCTACATGCTCTTCCTTCCTCCCATGAGCATAGGCTGCCACCGCTGTAAGGTGCTCGCCTTTCCTACCGCCACCTCGTGTCAGCAGAAACCACCTAGCAATGCCATCCAGGCCCGGGAAGCCCCTGCCAACCTGCATAGGAGGCAGGAGAGGTGGGTTTCCAGTACTACAGTGTGCATGAGCAAAAGGTAGAACTGAGGGGAGGCTGCATGGACACCCCAACTCCAGGCAACCAAGAGCCGCGATAGAGGTGTTGGAAAGACGCATGTGACTTCTCAGCTGCCATTTGCCTGTCTCTGCTTTAGAGCAGTTGCTCTCTTTGTTGCCATTTTGTAACCACTTTCTGGTGGAAATGTTTAAAATATTCTAGCATTAATATTGTCAAACTTCAATATTCAATCTGTTTTAAATTGGCAGTCCAGCGAGCTTTTCCGGGTGGTGAAAGGCTTGGTCAGTCCTGCCTGCCTCCACCTGGACCTGGAACAATCCAGTGACTGCTGTGACCGGTTTATTGAGTACTTTGTAGATAAGATCGCTCGCATCCGCCACGATTTTGATACCACAGTTATTGCAGAGGATCATCTTGAGGCTATGGATGCCCCGTCCTGTCCTGTTTTGTGGGATCGGTTTCAGATAGTGTTGCCTGCCGATGTGGAGTCCTTGTTGGGATCTGTTCGTGCCACTACTTGTGAACAAGATCCTTGCCCGTCCTGGTTGGAGAAAGCCAGCAAGGAGACGTTATGGCCGTTGCTGGCTGGGGTGATTAGTGCCTCCCTTTGGGAGGGCAGGGTGCCTGATTGCCTGAAAGAGGCTGTGGTTAGGCCGCTGCTCAAGAAACCATTTCTTGACGCTGATGCTCCTGTCAGTTATCGGCCAGTCTCTAACCTGTCTCTTATACACATCTAGATGTGTATAAGAGACAGCATGTGTGGAGTCCCGCAGGGTGCCATTTTGTCCCCCCCTCTTGTTTAATATCTATATGCAGCCTTTAGGGGAGATCATGAGAGGATTTCAGGGTATGCATTGTCATCAGTATGCTGATGACTCTCAACTCTACCTCTTTTTCCATTGATCCAGGCCATGCAGTCTCCTTATTTTCCCAGTGCCTGTCAGCTGTGGGGACTTGGATGAGGTTGAGCCATCTGCAGCTGAATCCTGACAAGACGGAGGTGGTGATTGTGGGTGAGGGCTTGCGGGGCCTGGGGGTGGTTGAATCTCCTCTTGTTGGGGTGGTCCGCCCTCCCATGGTCTCAAGTGTCATCTATGCCTTCATCATCTCAAGGCTGGATTACTGCAGCGAACTTTACGTGGGGCTGCCCAAGAAGTTGGTCCGGAGGCTGCAGCTGGTGCAGAATGCTGCGGCCCATCTCCTTACGGGGGAGGGTCGCAGGGAGCACATGACACCTGTGCTCCGGACTCTGCACTGGCTGCCTATAAAGCTTCAGGGTTCTGGTTTTGACTTTTAAAGCCCTTCACGGCCTGGGCTCCGCTTATCTGCGGAACCGCCTCACTCCCCATGTGTCTGTGCGACCTTTGAGATCGTCCGTTGGAGTCTTTTTGGAGGTTTCCCAGGCAAGGTGGGTGGCCACCGATGTTAGATCTTTTTCGGTGGCTGCCCCTGTGCTGTGGAATTTGCTCCCGGAGGAGGCTCGGTTGACCCCCACTCTCCTGTCATTTTGACGTTTATGTAAGACCTGACTGTTCCTCCAGGCTTTTGGCGTGGGGTGTGGGTAGGGCGGTGGGTGGGGGGTGTTTTTCCTTGCATATGAGAATTTTTTAACTTTTAAAATTGTTTTATTGTTCTTATCTTTGTTGTTCGCCGCCCCAGGCTGCCCTGTGGGCAGGAGGGGCAGGATAATTTTTTTATTTAAATAAATAAATTAATTAATCAATCCCCGAGGCCATTTCATGAGAGGAAAGCTGCCAACGTCTGGTGGAAAACTGTGGAATATCAGAATACAAAGTGACCGTAAAGGAATTGTTCAAATGAAACTTTACTTTGCTCTATATCTTCTTGCGAATAGTTCGATCTGAGGATATCGTTAGGAAGAAATTTTCCCTCTGGAAAAGAGCAGTTGAGCATCTTGAGGACTTGTTGATGTGAGCAAGGCGGTAAGAGGTGGTTCATCTGGAGGAGCGTCAGTATAAATGTTAGCTTGCCCCCAAATCTGCTCCGATTAGCACAGCTATTAGTTAGCAACCCCACCATTGTCAAGAGACTAACTTCTTCTTTTACCTTGCTGCAACACTTTTGGTCTCCTAAACAGAACCAGTAGTGTAGTGCGTAATGGGATTGTTGCAGACTTATCACCTGCTCCTGTTAGCAAGCTTTGAGATCCTTAGATTTCTGAGAATTCTAGCTACTGCTTTTTAGGTCACCACCCCTGCTCTGAAATCTGACTTCTATTCTGAAAAAGTGTTGAGTAGACAAAATAAATGGTTACATCTCTCAACGGTTGCAATTCCTATCCCCTCAGTAAGCCTGCTCATCCAGGTCTGTTGGTCCTGACACAATGCTCGAGGAAAGTTTATAAATCCCTTTCTGTAGATTTGTGGCAACTTGTGACAAACCATTTAAAACTTGGCAGACCCACAAAACTGTTAGCTGTATCCTGACACTGGTTCTGGGGCTCAGGCATGTGTTTGTGTAGCAGATGGAGCTATTAGTTAGCCGTGCTATCTTGAAGAATTGCTTTCCCAGGTAATCAGCTCTGCTCATTTAGGATGTCGTTTCCTCACCTCGATATGTCAGCTCAGGAAGCGGGAATGATTAATCGCTGCAGCTTGGACGCTACACTAGAATAACGGCGTAGGGAGAATCATTCCATGGAGCACCAATACCGCCGGGAGTTTAAAGGGCTCGGATGCAAAGCAAGCAAGATGGAAAAGATGACCGTGATGGTTGTGTGTCAGTATCTCAAGTTTCTGTGGCAACCTGACGATTTGCAATTCATGGGAAGAATGGAGAGAGACCAAAGTTGAATTCCTGGCTGTCATTACAATGGAAAGGGTGCCACCAGCACCTGGCAAACCCTTCAGCTGATTTTCTGTCATGCTTGGGGGGGGGAATCTCAAAGTTTTTAATATGCAGAGCAAGGCATGTATGGCTTTTACACTTAGAACAACTTTTTTTTAAAATTTGAAAGTTGAAATCAGTTAATGGGATTCCTAGTCACTGATTTTAATCCAGGGCACTGTATTTTTGGTGGGCAGTTAATTGAGGCAAGCTGATGTGTTATGAAAAAATAAAACAAATTTTTACCCTTCTGAATTAGCGCAAATCCAAAACAGTTGGCACGTTAAATTAAGATAACATTGTTGCACTTGGCCAAGTTAAATTCATCCCCCTCCCCCCATAGGTTTCAGAACCGAGGCTTCCAACTGCAGGTTTTGAGTTTCATCTCGTTTCGGTAGTGACAGTTTGAAACATCATGCACATCCCAGAGTGTTCCTGTAGAATATAAAAGGAGTTGTAAAATAGGGCAATCTAGGATTTGCAGTATGAAAGGGTAAGGGCTCCAGCTCCTAAGTATGACCAACTAATTTAAGAGTATTAGCAGTTCAGTTTTTTTCCCATGGATATGCAGAATTTCTAGCATCTGGTAATCCTTGTACTGTACTGACTTTCACTCAGGTTTTTTCTCTCTCTGACTTAAAATGGTTTATTTGTTGGTGAAATCTAGAGCTATCAAAGCATCATGAGAGTTCATTTTTTCTGTCTAGCTAAAGAACAGATCACAGTAAGTTGAAAAGAAGCTGATCACACTCATTTTAAAATTGGAACTTCAAACAGTGTAAAATGTCCTCCCATTCCCACCCCTACCCCCACGTCAAAAAATTAAAAATAACTGAAAATCATTGCTAAGGGCACAAAGCACTGAATTCTTGCAGCAGCGTAGAAACAGGGATATACAGAAACTTGAGTTTTCTGGCCATTCTAAAAATGTGCAGCTGTAGGATGCTTCAGTCCCCCTCCCGTGCGCCCCTGCTCCCGCCCCCAAAAGGAATGCTGCCTTCCTGGAGGAACTTATTATTGACTTGAGCACATAAAATTCTTCTTTAGAATACCATTGGTGTGAATGGGGCTTTACCAATAAATATATTCTAAAATATTATTGGAATCCTTTTAAATATTACATGTTTGCCTGTAAATACATTCATTTATTGCTCATTAGATTCCTGTATTCTACATTATGTGCCATCCTATCTGAATCTTAAGGGTGGTTGAGCCTTTGGGGACTACATTTGAATGAATAAACTTGAAAAGTGATCTTTTAAAAAGCCAATGCTGGTGGCATTCAGTTGATTTTAAATATTTTGGAATCCAAGTTCATAGTGAATTGCAGAGGGAACTTGTGAGACTGGTTGACTCGGCATCTAAGTGGCAGATGAAATTGAATGTGGACAAGTGTAGTGTGATGCACATAGGTCCATTAATGGATATTGGCGTAGCAGGTTTGGGGTGTGTGACCTCTTACTGTTGGGGGCTGGAACAACAGGGAACGGATTGTCCATTGTGACCTGTTGGGTACTTCTCCCAAGAGACAGATTGGCCACTGTCGGAGACAGGATGCTGAACTTGATGGACCATTGGGCTAACCCAGTACGGAACTACGTACGTTCTTATGAGATGACTGCTGTAGTTAACCATCTTTTTAGATAACAACTTTCAGTCTCCTAAGTTTAGTTATTTGCCTTTTGTACGTAAGTGTGGTTGTCTATGCTGTGTCTGGTGTGGACACCTTTTTAATGGTGCAAGCCTCTCAAGCTCTTTCACAGTTTCAGTAACAGAGCATGGAATGCCCTCTCCAAAGTGTTGACTGAGCATCCACACTGTTTGTCGCAGTCAGTGAGACATACGGGCACTCAGTTATGGGTCTTATACAAATAAATACAGGCAGACCCCAGGTTATCTTGCTCTTAGTTGTTCACTCTGTTAGACCTCATTAGCTTTTCCCATCGGTTTAATTGGCATAGACTATTGAGTTGAAAAGGAAACCAAGGGCCATCTAGGCCCACCCCTTGCATGGTTGTAGGATGACTGCAGTTAAGACATCTCCAACAGATGGCTGTCGATACTCTTTTTGGAAAACCTCTAGTGACGGCGAGACTATGACCTCCATAGACGGCGTGTCCCATTGTTGAATAGTTCCTACTGTTAGGAAGCTTCATCTGAAATCTACCTTTATATAACTTGAGGCTGTTGCTTCTAGTGTGACTTGTGTAGCTATGTAGAACAGTTCCTTGCCATCTTGGTGGCAGTCATTTTAATCTGATGGTCCAGGGTTCAAGTCCCTGTTAAGGCATCTGCTTCCTATCTAAAAGTGTGATTGTAACGGGATTGTGTGGCTTTCAGGAACTGTAACCCAAGGAAAATCCAGGCCCTTGTTGCAGGGTCAGGTGCCCAGGAAAGGGGGGAGGGGGGTCGTTTCTTTACCACTTGGGGACTAGGAGAAGGAGCATTGCACCTTTAGAAGCTCATGAGGTTGGCTGTGTAGTGAGAGTGCACGCAGGAGTCGGAGCAGAGGAACAGCTGGGACCTCACGCCATAATGGAGGTACTGGGGCTCTGAAGATCTTCTGAGGGGTCTGAATCCCTTCAGAGTTCCTTTATTTATTGAAATTTGTTATCCCACCCTTCCCTAAAGAAGGCTCAGGGCGACTTACACGTAAAATATAAATATAACCTATATAAAAACATTAAAATTTCCATAAAAAACAGAAGAGAAAAACAGTCCAACCCTCTCATAACCCCCCCCACAACAGCAACCCAGTACCACCTCTCCATGTCCCACATACAACCTCCCCTCACAACCCTTCCCAAACCCCAAGCACCAAATCCCCCATCCCCTATCCCTGCCTGCCAAACGCCTTTCCAAACAAAAAGGTCTTGCACCATCTCCGGAAGATGCTCAGGCTTGGTCTCAACCAAACCTCTGGGGGAAGGGAGTTCCATAACATTGGGACAGCAACTGAGAGAGCCTCCCTGCTAGTCTTAGTTATATGAACAAGGATAACAGAAGGTACCCGCAGGAAGGTGCTCCCAGCCAATTGCAGGGGCAGTAATGGGGCATGGAAGGACAGGCGATCTCTCAGATATGTGGCGCCCAGACCATTTAAGGCTTTAAAGGTCAAAACCAGCACCTTGAATTTTGCCCAAAAAGCTATAGTGAGCCGGTGCAGACTACGGAGCGCCGGTGTCATGTGCTCCTGGCACCTCACCCCCATAAGGAGGTGAGCCGCCACGTTTTGCACCAGCTGCAGCTTCCAAACACTCATCAAGGGCAGCCCATGTAGAATGTGTTGCAGCAGTCTATCGTTGAGGTGATGAGAGCATGGATGATAGTGGCCAGATCCGAATTGGAAAGAAAAGGCTACATCTTTTCTTGGTGAAAAGTGCTCCTGGCCATCGCTGCAGCCTTCCAATCCAGGTTAAGCAAGGGGTCCAGAAGCACTCCAAGGCCTTGGACCTGATTGACCCAGAGGTGGCCAGACTCCATCACTAAGAGTTCCATTCCATTCCAGGTCACAAGATTGGCCAACCATCATCACCGTGGTCTTCTCTGGATTCCGCTTCAATCGGCTCACCCTCATCTAGTCCCCAACAGCAGTCAGGCATCGTGTAAGCACTGAGACTGCAAGGCCTGGGTTGGATAGGTCTGGTTGGTCTTCTGGGTCCGATTCAAAGTGCTGGTTTTAACCTATAAAGCCCTACACGGTATAGGCCCCACTTACGTGAAAGCTCTCCTCACCCCCGGATCCTGGGGCGACCCTAGCAGTCATCTGGGGATGCCCTCCTGGACGTCCTGCGCTATCGGCGGGTGTGTACAGACAGGAGGGTGTTCTCGGCAGCTGCACAATCTCTGTGGAATACTCTCACGGTGAAGGTTCGTCTCAGCCCGGATGTTCTGGCATTTTGCCGTAAGTGCAAGACCTGGCTCTTCCATTAGACTTTTGGCAGGGTGGAGGGAGGGGGTGGGATAGAGTGGGGTGATGTCCCGGTATTGATTATTTATTATTATATGGTATTTTATAATTGTTTATATTTTTGTATGCATGTCTTATTGTGTTGTTTTAGTGTTGTATGCAGCTCTGGGCCACCCATGGTGAGAGAAGCAGAATAGAAGTGCAGACATAAACAAATCAATCAATCAAGAGAGGTAGAGCTGAGTGTCATCAGTATACTAATGGCACTTCACCTCAAATGACCTCGTCCAGCAGCCTCATATAAACGTTGAACAAGAGAGGAGACTGAAAGGAGCCCTGCAGGACCCCACGGGGGAAGTCCCGAGAGGACGATGAGCAATCGCCTATCACCATTCTCTGGGATCTCTCCAACAGGAAGGAGCAGAGCCACTCAAGTGCAGTCCTGTGTACTCCCGCTAGGTTCCACAATCGTTTTAACAATACCTCGTGATCAGTGTTAACAAAGGCCGCCAAAACATAGAACAGGATTAAGAGGGCAGAATTCCCCTTGTCAATCTCCATGCGTAGGTCATCAACCAAGGTCACAAGCACAGTCTTGGTGCCATATCCAGGGCAACAGCCTGACTGAAATGGGTACAGGAATCCAATATCAATATGAGCCTGGAACCATCAGGCAACCACCCGTTCAATAACCTTCCCTAAAAAGGGAAGGTTAGAGATGGGCCGGTAGCTGGCCAGAGAATCGGCCTCCAAAGACGGCTTGAGCTCTTTCCCTGGGAAGTGTGTAAAAGTGTTGTGTTATGGGACTGATGTACCAGGACAAGTTTGTAGGGTCCCAGGTTTGGGCACTGGGAGAGTTGAGGGTCTGGTCCCCCACCTCAGCCTGGCTTATGGGTTGGGGTCTCACTGATGGGGTTAGAGTTCTTTCACGGTGTTCTGAGCATGCTGAGGTTTCAAGGGAGTGGATGAACTGGCATCCTTTAGAGAAAGGTGGGTTAGACTCCCACAAGGGAAGTGTGGGTTGCAGAGAGACGGACGAGTGAGCAACCCACATCCAGCTAATGGGGTTAGAAATAACCAATGATGCTGTGGGGTTAGAATCCCCTGGAACTGGGTTATTTGTACATAGTTCCCTAAATGGGTTAAGAGTCCCCTGATTGGAGCTGTAGGGGTTAAGAGTCCCCTGAATTGGGTTAAATGGGTTAGCTACTGGGGTTAGTCTCTTGTGTGCTACTATTGGGGTTAGTCCACTGAACAAGGAACATCCTAGTTGGAGACAGCAGGGTGAGCAGCTCCTGGAGTTAACTAGGATCTACCCTGCTGGGGAGTTTGGCAGGACCCCTGCCTAGGTATAGGGCAAAGGGGTTGAGGAGGAGTGCAAGAACGTGGACAAACTGCCACTCAAAGGCTGCCGGGGGGCGATTGAGGTGGTAGCCTGTAGGTTCCAGGGGGTGTGGTGAACAAACCAGCAACCACATTCAGTTAAGATTGTTGCTGAGTGGGTTAGAGCCCTCCACTAGGGCTGAAATGAGAACCATGTGCATTCTCGCAGAACCTGTTGAGATCTCATGGGATCTTGCTGAGATTTTTGAGCCCTACGTATGCATAAAATGGCCACTGGTCATTCTGTGCATGCATGACCCAGTTCTTGTGGCTGAACCATCATCCCAGAAGCTGAATGGCTGAACCGTAGCGCTCAGCAGAAAAATGGCTGTGGGTGAGGCAGAAGCCAGAGAGGGCTCTGCCCCACTAAGCGGTTGCAGGAGGGACTGTGCCTCGCCGGCAGAGCTGCTGGGAAAAGACTGTGCCTGAGGGCTACAAGGGGCCAATGAGCCCGGTAGTCTAAACCAGATACCGGAACAGCTGTGTCTATATATTCCTGGATGCAGTGGACACGGTGAATAAAAATCCTGTGTGGACTGGCCTCAGTGGGGTGCAGATCCTGAGAGAACTTGCCTCTGGGCCGCACTCCCCTGCAGTTGCTACCCAGGGAAGCCCATTGCTTACGGCTTATGGAATATCTCTAAACCGGCAAGGCAAAGTAGCTCTACAAACCTCACCATCACGCTTTCTTTTTGACCCTTTCCAGTAAAGGGGTTACGTTAGACACTTCCATTAGGTGCTTGTAGGTTTTGACTGTGGGTCAAATTGTTGCAGTGCTGCTGGTGTCGAATCACTGTAGCTTTTAATAACCATAACCAGAGCTGAATAACTACGTTGGATAGCTGAAAATCACTGTTTAAGACTAGATGCTTTCAGGAATTTCTGGTACCACCAAGGAATCGAGATCTCTAATTTGAAACACAGTTAAGTTGTTTACCTTAACAAGACATGTTTGTGAACTTGTGTAAATGTGTTAGCCTTATCCAATGTAACTATGTGCATCTACAGAATCCATGTTAATTTATTTTCAGAGTAACTAATGCCTGTAGCAAGATTTTGAAGTTAATTGCCCAGATGTATATTGCAAGTAAGATGAAGCGTTACAAGAAGATAGCACTAGATGAATGGATTGTGAGAATAACCTCGGGGCATCTGTCTATGAACAGACATGTAAAAATGCATTAATTTTGAACTCCTGACTTCAAATATTTTGTATAGAAATGTTTAAGTAGTTTTTCTATCTACTGATCTTTTGAGTCACAAGACCTTTCTGTGGTTGTCAGAGCTCCTGCAATGTATCTTCTTTTTAAATGATCTCTGAAGCTGTCAAGTACATTTTGAGTGAATAGTGCTTGATGGAAACCTGTACAACTTGCTCAGACAATAGTGCAGAACTGGCTTTTTTCTATAGAAATGGAATTGACTTTTCTAAACTACTTGCTGTTAATATTAAAGGGAAAGGTTTACTGTGCAAACATTTGCAGAAATGGAAGCACATGACATTAGTGTGCATTTTTATAGAACAACCTTCATAAACTTGTTGGGTTGAAGCAATTTGAGATTTCTGCATACCATAGGGCAGAAGACTTGTTTCAGAAAGCTCTATGTGGGCATAAAAGCGGAGCATACATTAGTATAAAGTCCGGGTCATATTTTTAGAGGGGTCTCTAGAATTTTCCTCTCGCAGTAACCTCCAAAGTGCTGTAACTTCTTATTTTTTAAAAAATTGAGTTGCCTAAGGCACTACTCTCATGTCGAGGGTTCTGACCAGATAGAAACATCCTCATTTCTGGAACTTCACCGGTACATGTGACTGTAGGCTACTTGAAGGATCTAACCATACAGGCTTTGAAAATGGGAATTAAACCCTCTAGGTCAATATACAATCACAAGACCTACTCTACGGGCCGGCTAAAATACCCACACCTTGCTGTTTGTACCAGTCTGTATGCGCACCTTGCAAGTGACCAAGCTCCGTGCATCTGAAGACTACCATTTGTGTTGCAAACGAGCAATACTTACATTGAGCGATTTGCTTTGCTTTGCTTTGCTTTGCTTTGCTTTGGCTTTGATCTGAGCCCGGTATTGAAACAGGTAGCATGAAAATTGCTTGTGCAGAGCTTGGCATCACCAAGCCAAAGAGAACACAGCATGGTTCATTAAGATTTACAACTCAAAGGTAAATAATTCAGTGCTAGCAAACATAACCTTAAAAACACAAAGCACCATGGAAAGCATCTGACTTGCATGAGAGAAATGACTCTTGATTTTTACTTGAGAATTAGCCCCAGAGAATCATTAACTTGTTCTGGAAAGTTGTCTTGGTCTCGGGTCCCTTATTGCACCCTGCTTAAAGCAAGTGTTCAGTGAGAGAGGAAACAACAGGGGCATGGTTACAGAGGCTAGATTATACTCTGCAGAAACGTGCCATCTTTCTAGTAGGAAAGTGCAGACCAAACCGATTGGATCAATTATGCTTTGCAGCAGTCATCGCCGTTAGCAAGCATCTTGAGTGCAAAAAGTCACTTTCTTTGAGATGTCGGTTGCAGAGTGAAGACAGTTCAGCCGAAGGCTTGGTCTAGAGAACGTGACATGACTTGAAGCCATCAGAATCCTGCATTGACTGTGCCTTAGCAGTGGCCCCACCTATACAAGCAGTACAAAAAGAGCTGTGCCCCTCTGTCATGTGTGTTGCTGTAGCGGTGAAATCTCAGAGAAGGCCTATGAAACCTCTCTGCCTGCCTAAGAGAATACTTCTCTTAAATTGGAGATTGCTAAAGAGTGGTCCATGTTGGCTGGGCTATCCTAAAGCCTTTATAAGGGGTTTGGGGAGAGGGATGGGGTACTACCCCATATTGCCCCTTCACTTCCTACTAATAGAAGGAACATATTGGACTCTATTCTTGGCCTCATCTATATGCACCCCTTTTGACTTAGAGGCGTACGTTCAGTGGGATAACTTGAAAGCTAGTTATGATATCAAAGCAAGTTAATATCCAACATTAAAATTCTGGTTAACATTGAGGAAAAATAAAAGTGTTTGTTTAGAGGTTGCAATTAGGGCAGCACCGAATAGGGACTCCAAGTATTTGCAAGGATTTTCAAGGGTCCAAGTACCAGGACTGAATCCGCAGCTCTCACTCGCAATTTTTTCAGAGGACTTTGGCATTGGGACTTGGACCCTTGGAGAATACTTGGAAATTCTGGGGGTGGGGGGTGAGGAGGGGGCTAGAGGGAGCCGAGGGAGGTGTAAAGTACTCACCCTCTGGAGGGGCTCCGGCAACACGTGGCTTCCTCCAGACCAGGTAAGTTTGGAGAAAAAGAAAAAGAAAAGTTGGGTATGTTCACCTTCCCAAGATGGCGTCCGCAGTGTGGTGACTTGTAAACCTTGCCCAGCTTTCCCCTCTTCCCCGCCCCCCCACCCCACCCCAAGCCTTTTGACATTTCAGCGGAACTGTAAGACCTGGCTGTTTGCCCAGGCCTTTGGGAGGGAGGGTGGGGGGGGTGTTTTTAATCCCCTGCCCATTTATTTATTTATGATTGTTTTTCTAGCCCTGTTTTTTGATGTATTTTATATTGATATTTTAACTGAATTTTAATTGTTTTTATTATTGTTGTTAGCCGCCCCGAGCTGCATTGCAGGAGGGGGCGGGATATAAATCTGAAAAATAAATAAA
>QEPC01006384.1:4475422-4489501 GCA_003113815.1 Sphenodon punctatus
AAATGGGGTAAAGCTGCCCAAGGCACGGTAGCTCATATGCCTTGGCCCCTTCTGTGCTGCTGTGTGGTGCGCTCAACAGCAGGGCTTTGAGCGGCGAGAGCTTCCACCCATTGCATGCGGCCGGGATTTTGGTCAAGCTGGGGGAGGGAGGTGGGACAGGATCGGACACCTATTCATGGCTGACCCCTTGTCCTGCCCCAGCTGTGGCAGGCGATTGGACAGGAGACCACATCCCCCTCTGCTCTGCAGGGGTGACCATCTGCACAGCTCCCCGCACACCTCAGTGTGGTGGCTGCTCTTGCCTGTGACAGGACCAGGCTCTCTGCAGCTTGTGAGGCAGCATTGTTTCTGTTTTATCTACAGTTGTAATGGTACAAATGAAACTTACCTTCCCTTTGTTCACAACCACTTGCCTGCCAGTGTTGAATGTTCCCATAATCAACACGTCTTCTGTGGCCTAAGGCTGGGCATACGTCTCCTCGCTGGATTCTGAGTTTGCTTCAGCACTAGTGCCCAGGGTTTAACCTTGATTTTTGTATCCAGTTGGATTATTTTCCAAACCTCCTAAATAAATTCTTCCTTTGTCCCTTCTGCCCACTCAAGCGTATGTAGCCTTTGAAGTATTTGTGCTTAGAGAAACTTTGTCTCCTAGATCAGGGCTCTGGAAATCACTGCTGGTTACTCTCCCAGGTTCCTATATCTCTCTAGCTAAGTTTCTTTTAACTTCTTTATGTAAGTGATTCATAACACTTTGCATTGGAAGCTTATTTCCTGTGTGTCACAGAATTGGCTGCATTTTCTAGTCTGTAGCTACGGCAAGTACAACCCCCTCCCCCCCTCGCAAAAAACCCCTACCACCATGCGATTGCCTGCCAAAATTCTTCTCCTGGAAAAATGTCAAAGCAGCATTAGTATCAAGACTGACTCTTGTTTTTCAGATACAGAGAATGCCCATTTCTTGCCTTGGGAGGATTTGAAGTTTTTTGTTGCCATTTTGTTGGAAGAATCTTCATATGCTTGTGGGGGAAGAGGGAATGACGTCGGAGAGTGTAGTTTAGAGAAATTCTTGCTTTAAGGCAACGAATAACCAGAGGCTGTGCTCTGTGATAGTGGAGTGCCGTTATGCTGCATGCCACACTGTGCTTGACTTTAATAATTCCAAGGTAGTATTTACTGAAATCTCCCTCTCCTCACGCTAGCAGGTCGGTTACTGGTAGGGATGGGACTCTTGGTATTGCCAAGAACCAGTAGTGGCCAATAATGATGCTGTCGGTTCTAATCCGAAATAGCTGGTAATACTGGTTCTTGGCAATATCGGTTCTTTTGCATTATCAGTTCTTTAACATTGCAGTTTTCCCTACTGAAGTCAATGGCGAAAATTGCAATGTTAAAGATCCGATACCACCGATACCAATAGATCTGGGAGAACTGATAAAACCAAGAACTGAGATCTTGCTCAAAGTCCCATCCCTAGTTACCGGGTGTGTAGCGCAAATTCGTCCCTTCCCTACTTCTGACTGCTACCGTGTTTGTTGTGAGGGAGAAATGCAGGCGGACTCCGTTGATGCATTCCTTTTCGTTTTGAGTCCCAGAGCTTGGACTATTGCGGGATTTCAAATGTAGAAGCATGGCCTGCTATTTGTGGAACAGAGAAGTAAATTATTGTGCCAGAGAGAATTGTTTGAAGAATTAAAACTGACCCATTTCCTTCAGGCATGCATAGTGAAGTTATACTCAGGAGTGTTACCCGGTTGTAGTGACTGAGGGGTAGAACTCCTCATATCCCTGTGCTAGCAATGCCTGGCTTTAAATAGCAATGCACTTGTTAAAGGTTTGTTTGTTTTTTAAAAAACTTTTTATTTGGTAGTATTTATTAACCTCACCCCTTTTCTAAAAGGCTTCTGTCTTGGCAGCAGAAATTTGCTTGAGGCTGCAACTAGTTAAAATAGTCCCTATGCCATATTTAATGTACAGAGAACCATCTAAAAAAAAGATGAAAGTGCCACAGAAGACGTCACTTGGAGAACCTTTTCCCAGGTATTCCTTCCCCAGCCCACTTTATTTTAAAATAAAGTCTTCCAACTTCAAATGACTTGACCTGTCGGTTTAACTCGGAGGCTGATGATTTGGATTGGGTCCCCACAACTCTCACAACTTTTTGAGGCCTTGCAGCCATGACTCAAAGCATGAATCTTTCTCTCAAAGTTCAGGATCCACACCTAATCTTAGAACTGTCAGCAGTCTGATTTTTAGCTTGCAACGGGGGTTGCTGTAGAATATCCAGAAACCCTGTTGGGACTCACAAAATAATAAAATAAAATAACAGACCACACATCCCTTAGTTCTCGTGTTTTGGTGGCAATGTAATTTGGCATGAGCCTTTCAAACCTACAGACTCCCTGGAAAATAAGCATAGCATGGAATTAACTCCAGAGAGTGGCCAGGGAAGGCCCTCTTTGGCGAGACTAGGCATACAGTCTTAGCACAGAAGTGGATCTTGCCATCACTCTGAGCAGATGAGTTGAATTGTAAGCACCTGGGGTGGGGAATTTCAGGCTTTCGGGAGGGGGGCAAATGTGGCCGATAGCAAGTTTTTATGTGGCCCTTGTTTTGTGTTTGGCCCCTAGATCCAGTTTCTATGCCTGAGCACTAAAAAATTGAGTTCAAGGCAAGAAAGAGGAGATGAGGGTATGTATGTGCACAAATCCATGATTTGGACCCACTTGTTCCTGAACCACACCCCATAACCACCTCTCTACAGGGATCTACTGTACCAGTGTGTGTTAATATATTCATTAATGATCTGGAAAGAGGAGTAAAGAGGGAGGTGATCAGATCTGCAGATGACACAAAGTTACTCAAGGTAGTTAAAACACGCGTGAACTGTGAAAAATTGCAGGAGGATCTTGCGAGACTGGGTGACTGGACATCTAAATGGGAGATGAAATTTAGTGTGGACAAATGCAAAACGATGCACATAGGGAAAAATAACCCATACTATAGTTATGCAATTCTGGGTTCTAAATTAGGAGTTACCACTCAGGAAAGGGATCTTGGAATCATTGTGGACAATACATTGAAGACTTTAGCTCTGCATGTGGTGGTGGTGGTGGTCAAAAAGGTAAACAGAATTTTCGGAATCATTCGGAAAGGGATAGAGAATAAAACTGAAACTATTGTAATGACACTATGTAGATCTATGGTATGACTGCACCCGGAGTATTGTGTGCCGTTCTGGTCACCCCATCTCAAAAAAGACGTAGTAGAACCAGAAAAGGTGAAGATAGGTTGGGGCTTAACATGAAGCTTGATAGGTTGGGGCTCTTCAGCTTGGAGAAGAGATGACTGAGAAGGGGGTATGATAGAAGTTTATAAAATCATGAGTGGTGGGGAACAGGTAAATAGGGAGTGGTTATTTTCCCTCTCTGAGTACTAGAACAAAGGAACTCTCCATGGAATTAACTGGTAGCAGATTTAAAACAAACGAGATAATTTTTTCACTCCGTGTACAATTAACTTGTGGAACATACTGCCGGAGAAAGTGGGCCTGGCCAGTAGTGTAGCTTATCCAAAGGCATTGGATAAGTTCTTGAAGGATAAGCCCATTAATGGCTATTAGCCAAGTAAATTTTGGGAACGTGACCTCTTACCGTTGGGGGCTGGAACAACAGGGAATGGATTGCCCATTGTGATCTGTGGGTACTTCTCCCAAGAGAAAGAGATTGGCCGCTGTCGGAGACAGGATGCTGGGCTTGATGGACCATTGGTCTGACCCATTATGGAACTACATATGTTCTCTGTCCCAACTTCTGTGAGGCCATCAGAGCTTGTACTAATTTTCAAAGTGGCCCCAGGAGGGAAAAGGTTCCCCACTCTTGGTATACGCCTATTTGTGCTGATTTTGCCCAACTTGCTCTTCTCATGAAATGTTGACAGACTGCTGTGGTGAAGAGGTTGATGATTATTATTATTTATTTATTTTGTGCGCCTGTGTAGGTGTTTTTCCATACATTTGGGAAGACTCGATAGTGTAATAGGAATGGAGGCAGGAAAAAGAAAAAAAAATCTGGCTTTTGGGGCTTCAACTTGGTCTCTTAACACCATATGATGGTTTAGAGGTTGAGAAATTTCATCCCTTTGTTACAAGCTTCTGAGATCGAAAGCCTCCCATTTTGTACTAATAGCGCTTTCTCTTTTCCTAGGTAAGTGAACGTTTTTGGATATTCCAGTTGACCAGTCATGTTCCTCAGGCAGCGCCTACGTACTGAAAAGAAGGAAACCAGAAATCGGTCAGTGGAGAGATGCTCCATTAGTAAGTCTAAACATGATGCCATGCCTGGACTGCAGAGCACTTTAATATAAAACAGTGGGTGTGAGGTCAGCCGGATGCTGTGACGGGATACCAGTTCTGAGGCGCCAACTTGATTCTGTTTGAACAACTTGATGCTTCAACTTGACGCAGCTCGCAAGAGGTAGAGACGTCTCTCTGGCTGAACTCCTTTCTGCTGCCATCTGAAAATGGTAGGAGTTCTTAGTGCAAAGGGAAGGGGGGGCATGTCTCTAGGACAGGGGTGGGGAACCTCGGGCCCGGGGGCCAAATGCGGCCCTCAGCAAGTTTTTATGTGCTGGATCTGGCCCTTAGATCCATTTTCTACCTCCAAGCACTGAAAAACTGAGCTCAGGCTAATGGAGCAGAGAGGAGGGCCTGCACACACGGATAGCGGACAGATCCATATTTTGGGCCCTCCTTTTCTTGAATAAACCCGTTAAACACCCCTACCCTCAACCTCTCTGTGGACCTCGGAGCTCGTATTAATATTCTGTGTGGCCCCCAGGACAGAAAAGGTTCCCCACCCCTGCTCTAGGAGATGCTCCTCCTGAAGAAGTCTTGAAGCTCTCTGCAGCTAGGTGGGAGACAGAGAAGCGAGCCATCTGCTAAGCCCACACATCGTTTCCAGCTTCGAATTTTGCTGAAGTGTTGGGAGTCGTTCTCTCCTGCATTTAGTTCATTTAAGGCGGTGACTTCCTGTGATTAAAAATGCACTGACTTTTAATGCTGAATGGGATGGGGTTAGGGGAGAAATAACATTTCATTTGAAACTAAATTCAGAGAAATGACTGGAGAAAGTAAACAAAGATTTCTGTTGGGTCAGATTCTTTGACTACTTCCCTTCTGTCCTACGTAAGAAGGGCTACAGAAGAGACTCTTGCTTCAGAAAGGGAATTCTTACCTCCTCCCAAAATCTGTACTAATAGATATGGTGGGAAGAGAGTTTGGACTAAAATGGGGGATGCAGTCTTCTAAAGGAAGTCAGAGACTGTAAGGAATTAATGACTGACAATCTATGCAGGAGAACCTGCGTCCGTACGGTGCAGTCAGTAGTGGCTTTCTGTCTTAGGTGCGGGGTTAAAGCCCATTGTTAAACTTCTTGGTTCGAAATAGAGGGTTTCGAATGACAGCAACTAAAGAAATATCATGTAATAAGCAACTCGTAATTTTTGGTCATCTTAATTTTATTTGACTAAATGGGTGACTAATTGCTGTTCAGCTCCTTTTTTGTGTGTGGAAAAACTGCACGAATGCCTGAAATCTCCTAATGGTTGAGTTGGCAAGAGTGCGACCATCAAAGAATCCACCGCAGTAATAGTTGGGGAGTTTTGCATATCTCATTCAAGTGCGTTTTGGGATAGAATTTCTGTTAAAGAATAGCCTTTGTGTTTGTGTAAAAATAAATAAATAAATGTTGTAACGGAGGCATTTGTGACCCTAGTTGAAGTGAATGGCGGGGTAGGGTTCAGACAAGTTAAAATTCTGCATTGCGAGAGTACTACGTGTGAGATCTTGACTTTGTGAGGATAGGAGGGTCTTTGCTCCTCTTTGATAGTGCCTAGTAGGGCGTATTGTGTGAGTCTAGTACCAGCAGGCCAAACAGGAGTAATTCTGTGCTAATGATCTTAGCTGTCCAGGCTAGTCCAAATGTTCATCCCTTGCATGTTGTAGGAGGAGGAAAATGTTTGTGGTTTTTGATTATAGTTTCTCTAGCACAAACGTGAGAGCATAAAAGGGAAACATAGCTAACGCGGTGCCTGGATTGTCACTGGGATTACATCAGTATTGTGTATGTGTATTTAGTTTATAAAAATGTAATGAAGTTTATTTGCGTGACCTTGGGTCATTGCAGACATCCATAAGAACTTAGTTTATATGTTGTAATTTGCCTGAGCCTTAGAGGGGGTGGGGGATAAACTTAAACAAATTATGGCCAGAAGTTCTGGGGACACAACTGTTCCAAATCTCAGTTGCTGTGTGGAATCGTGGGGTCGCTCTCTCGCTCGGAGACTACCTTTCTCTGTGCCGCAGTATCCGAGGGAGGGAAGCGCAGATGTTACCTTGAGAGAGAGCTATCACCTGCCCTCCTCACAAGCAGTCAGACATGTTGAAAATGGGCTGTTAATGCGTAGATGGTGAAACTATGGGGGAGTATCAGTAAGATAAATTGTATCTCCAAATAGGACCTATTTAGTCAAAAATGCTTGTGTAATATACTTGAATCCCATTTTCAAGCAATAGCACACTCAACATTGTGTTCAAACACGGAGATAAGTGCATCCGTCTAAATGCATGATTTTGGTTGTTTTTTTCCCCCCATATTGCTGCTAATTATTTAACATAACTAGCTTATTCATAATTTCTTTTCTCCTTCTGCTTGATAGCCATAATCCTGCATTTGTGCTGCTTTCATTCCCATGGTAACAGACTGTCTGAAGCAAAGATTATTAAATACAGAGTAGTGCATTAAAATAATGTTAAGGTTCTGACTTACAGAGACTTTCACATGGGGGCAAACTTCAAAAAAAAAAATTATACAGAAAGCAATTTACTTTGCCAGTCGGGTTCTGTATTCCCATAGCTATTACTGAAGAGAGTTGTTTGAATAACAGCTTTCTCCCTCATAAACCATCTTCTCCTGCCTTGTAGAGAAACCCTAATCTCGTGTGTTACGTTGTCAGTTGGTTGCCATGGAAACGTTGTCACAAATGTATCGTGACCTCACGGCAGGGTAGACTGAAAGGGAAACATGGGTTCAAAGAAGACATTAAAGAAGGTTTTTTTTTTCCTAACCCCCAACTAACCAAATCTAAAAGCTTAGCAAGCGTAGCAAGGCAAAAATAATAAAGGCAAATGGATTTGTTGGAGATAATTTTTGCCTTCGGTTGTGAGAAGCTCTGTAAAATCTTTTTGTCATTTTAATGGATCTGGAACTGTAATTTTTGTCCACGGTGCACCATAGGGTCCCTAATGAGAGAGCTTGATTGAGATCCTAAACCACAATAATGAGGCACTGTGTAGGGGTTATCCAAATGGGCAGCCGGACCAGCTCCCTACATTTCCATGGGTTTAATAGCTTAACGCTAAACTTTCATGCCACCCTCTTGTAGCATCTGCTTTAATACTTCCAATAATGCATTTCATCCTGTGCCGTGGGGTTGTGCAGGAAATCCAAAGGCCAGGCTTAAAGAACCATGTTGCAGAGTATATTGCACATGGGTAATGAGTTACAGACCTGTGAAATCCTGATGCTGAAGATTGCAGTGCTGTTTTTCTTAAAATGGTTACTGGATCAACAAAACCAAAGTTAGATGCAGATTTTAAATCCATGAAGGTAGCCCCTCTCTGGAGGAGTTATGGGGACTGTGACTGGGGTCAGTTGATTGGTCTCCACTGTGTCCGGGTGTGTACCCCTGATGGGGGAAGCACTCTCCAGTCAAGCTATTAGTTGCCTTTGGTTGGTTAGTATTGGATGACTGGGAATTTGGTACCTGAGCCTACTAACTCAAGCCTGCTATTGCTTGAGTTACACGTCAAACAGTGACTTTAAGAAATGTGATAGTTGCTCGGACAATACCCTGTGTTTCTTTTTTAGGTAAACTTTCAGAGAATATTCAGCCTCTTCATAGACAGTGTTTATTTTATTTATTTATTTAATTTAAAAAACGTATTACCCCGCCCCTCCTGCCACAGGCAGCTCGGGGCAGCTTACAACAATAACAAAAAATTACCCCCTACCCCACATCACCACTCTCCCCCACCAAACGCCTGGCAGAACAGCCAGGTCTTGAAACATTCCTAAAAAGAAGGTAGGTCCGGGGCCAGCTGGGCCCCCACTGGAAGGGAGTTCCATGGTCGCAGTGCGGCTACCAAGAATGTCATCTCCTGCGTGGCCTCCTGAGAAACTCGGGGGACCTTGAGCAGGGCATCCCCGGACGACCACGGGGGCCGATCCAAGACATGGGGATTGAGGTGGTCTCGCAGATAGGCAGGGCCCAGACTGTTGAAGGCTTTATAGGTTAGAACCAACACCTTGAATTGGGCCCGGAAAAACCACTGGCAGCCAGTGCAGAGAGCAGAGCACTGGTTCAATATGCTCCCGGTGGCCCAGATCCACTAAGAGATGGGCCGCCGCATTCTGCACCAGCTGCAATTTCCGAGCCATCACCATGGGTAGCCCCACTTAGAGCGCGTTACAGTAGTCTAGTCGAGAGGTGATGAAAGCATGGATGACTGTGGCCAGGTCAGAGTCTGAAACAAACGGCCGAAGCCGTTGCACCAGATGCAACCGGTGGAAAGCGTAAGAAGACGCCGAGCCCTGGGATAGGATGGTTAGGGAACAAGTTAAGTGTATTGATTTGGTGTGAAGGAAAGAAATTGTCTGGATTATGTTGGCTTTTTTGGCCTTCATTACCATAAATACTAAATCCATGAAAACAAGAGGGGTTGCATATAGGAAGTAGCTTGTTCTTTTGTTTGCAAATACTTAAAAGGAGTTTGCCTACATAATTAAATGTGCCACGTTGTTGAATGTAGCAACTAATAAAGCAAAAACCCTAAACTTGATCACCCTTAGGGTTTAGGGATTACTTTGGAAATATCCCAGAGAAATGGAGATGCCCATTCTTATTACCAGCTGATTTGAGGCACAAATCCCAAACTTCCATGTTAGTGTGGGTTTGTATAGTATATGTTAACACCCTGGTATGTTCAACATATCGTTTTCCCCTTAATCTCTTTATAAAGGAGAGGACATTAAATGGACGGTTTAATCATGTTTTCCACGTGCAAGAGGTAGTGCTAGAGGAGATGAGTAAGGGCAGATTTCTTCATGCTGTAAAACAGAGTACCAGTGCAATAAAGTCTTGCCTATAACTTTAATTATTATTATTATTATTTATTAATAATAATTGTCTTGGTTATTTTAGTACTTTTCATGTGTCATGGTTTTACTGAACAGTTTTCCCTCAGGACGCAGACTTAAAAACCGCGTTTATAAAGAAGAGTATTGTTATCTGAGCATCTTGTTTCATGCTTAGCCGGAAGAAAGAAAAAATACATTTGACTTACTTTTTAAAAGTTGTAATAGGTTGGCTTGGTTTTAACTTGCTTTTAGCGTTCTGTTTTTTAGTACAGATTGTTTTACGCTTGGCTTTAGACCACAGCCTCCAGTAACATAACAGAAGATGACATTGTGAAATTACCAAGCTGGTAGTATTTTCTGTAAAGGATTTTGATGTTTGGTCTTCCGCTGACGCATCCACTTGATTGCTAGCGTTCTGGTTCTTTGAAAGCTTTCTCTCTCACGTGGGTGTGTACTTGGGGTGAATGCCTGGAGGGAAGGACAAATCTGTATTATGGATCTGGATCTTTAATTCCAGATTTAATTAAGGATCTGTATTATGGATCCATATTTAAATCAATCAAAAATAAAACTAAAAAGTGCATGCAAAAAAGGCCACTGTGCCTTGTGCAGGCCGGCTGCCCTTTTCCAAAATGGTGATGGTGCTGCCACCCCCATTTTGGAAAAGGCTGCAACTGCTCAGAACGATCTAGTGGACCAGTTGTGCATGTGTGGTTATTAAAAAAATTATTGATAGATTTTAAACCAAACCACAACACACCTGTTGTGGTTTGGTATACATTGATACAGATTCATCATCAACTGCCCTGTTACAAGCAGTTATGGATTAATCCAAATCCATGACACCCATCCCTAGTGTATACACACACGCAAAGTTTAATTATCCCCCCATACATTCGTTTGGGAATAGTGCAATGGCAAAGATAGTATGAAAAATATCTGTGTGAAAGTAGGACATCTTTGCTCCTAGATGCTTTTTACAGAGATAGTACTGTTTTAATATAAGCACAGCCTTTTACTTTTGGGTAATTTATGATCTAGTTTGCTGAAAGTCTGTATTTGGCTGATATATTGAAATGTCCATTCCCTATCGGTGGCTTTATTTTATATTAAAAGAAGCGGATTTATGGGGGAGAAGAGTGCTGGCATTACACATGGGTGTTCTCTTTACAACTCTACGACACAGTTTACTTTTAACCTGTGTCTGTTTGAATAGGTGCAGTCTTGGTGTTCTGAGAGATTAGAACTTGGAATGGAAAATTTAGCCCAAGGGTATGAAGTTGCTGTTATTTTTTTCAAAAACATGGAGGCATGTTTCCTTGTGTGTGTGCACCCACTGGTATTAATCTTCTTGTAAGCATTTTATGGCTGACACCATAGAGAAAAAACGAAATATGAAGAGGGAGGGAAGCAGTAATTTTTACTTATAGATTTAACAGTCTTTTTTACCTGTCCAAGAATGTCAGGGACAATGGTTGCCTTTAAAAAGTAATGTAATGACTTCTTAAAGATAAAATTGCAAGGTAATTAAGTTCATGTGGTGATTCCTGAAATGGAAGTGCTTTTAAAAGGCTTATTTAAATGTGACATTCTTGCGGTAGACTCGCCTATAGCCAGAGATTCGTGTTGACTGTGATTTCCTCATTGCCACTGTGGGGAAACTGCAGGTTTCTGCCTGTAGCCAAATGGGGTTTCTTAACACAGCTCAAGTAAAAATGAAATATTGGGGGAAATAGCTCTTATTCCAACTTTTGAAATGTTATTTGGGTGGAGGTGTCTTCATGACTGGTGGAGATGGTGCCGTTGTGTAACTATACATGCAAAGAGAGAGCTTCTCTCTCCTGATCTCGTATGAAGAAAGCTTGCTTCCTATTAAT
This sequence comes from Sphenodon punctatus, assembly GCA_003113815.1. Lineage (NCBI taxonomy): Eukaryota > Metazoa > Chordata > Lepidosauria > Sphenodontia > Sphenodontidae > Sphenodon > Sphenodon punctatus. The sequence goes on from QEPC01006384.1 coordinate 4,486,494, forward strand.
TTCTTGGCTCCCAGTTGTGACTAGAAGCTCTGACTTATTAAGATGATGCCAAACACAGTGGCATTGGAGCGGATATTTGAATAAACCGTGTGAATAGGAAATGGCATGTTTGGCTCAGTACTACTTCCAACAAAGGTGATGCAACCTTTCTATATTTATATTGTTTCAGTATTCATCTACTGACTCGGTAACTCTTTTGGCATTTTGGTTACTTTGGTAGTGCTCTTCAGTGATATTTTGCAACCTAATGTTCTGCTTCAGTCCTGTTGTGCCACTACCAATAGTACGGTAGCGCTGTATTCTACAGTGTGTTAAATAGTACCACAAAAGCTCCAAACTGAACTAGCCAAACCCCAGCGTTCCTATCAACAAACAAAGCGGGATGCAATAGTGCTTCATACCTGCTATCTTGAGGCAAACTTTTCGAATCCGGAATTTGCAATGAGTATTCAGTTTGGCTCTAATTGGGAATAAAAGGTTGAAACTGTTGTCATCTAGGTCAACAGCAGTGTCTTGCTGGTTCATGTCTTGGGTGCACCCGGGAGAGTTTTCCCCAACTCAGATCTGTGTATGTTCTGTCTCATGTAGCCTCTTCTGACAGCCAGGAGAGTGGAAGCGTGGCAAGATTCTCCCCCAAACCCTTCTCTGTCTATTCCTCTGGCCAATCAAGGTTTTGGAGGTTGACAAAGTCTGGTCCTTCTGCCTTCCCCCTCATTAATCAAATCTACAGGGATAGGGCTGTCTTTCACAACACTGTTCCTTTTGTGTTTAATTGGGGAGCTTTTAAAATGGTCTGTAAATCTACCATTAAAACTGCAAGTAAAAAGATTTGGAATTGCCATGGTGACAGAGTAAATAATTGAATCTTAGGGTTGGAAGAGACCTGGAGAGTCCAACCCCCTGCTTAGATGCAGGATGACTAGAGCTACAGCATTCCAGACGTCTGTCTGTCCGGGCTCTGGATAAGGAACATGTCTGTAATAAAGATGACTTTGTGATTGGCTGCACCCACTCAAGCAAAGAGGTTCCCGGGGATTATGCTGACCATTGAATATTGGTTGATCACTTTTTGCTGTATATTGGCTAAAAAGATCATTTATATATTAAAAAAGCCAACGACGTGCAAGCTTGTTCCTGAAGTTCGTGAACAGCCAGCTCCAGAACCTTCTGAGATAAGTTGTGGAGCCAGAATAATTCCTTCTGAAAAAGGAGGGCCGTCGGCACTGAAGCCTCGCTCCCCTCACTCCCTCTAAAGCCTTAATGCACTTACATTGTGGATATTGATGCAAAAGAGGGAAGCACTCCTGGAGGGTTTGCGGGTGGAGGAAGAGGGAGGAACAAACTAGAGAAACTTGATCTGACCTACTCCACCAACCTGCAGTATTGTGATTTTCTTTCAAATGGGATAACCAAACCTGATAGCTTTGTATTAAACAGTTTTTTGGTTTTTTTGGGCGGGGTGGGGTGGGGGGGTGGAATTCATCTGGATTGGCTTTGTCCGATGACTTAAAACTCTTAAGATGAAACTTAAATACCAGTGGAAAGTTGGTAATAAACAAGTTCAGCTGTAAACATAAACCACTTCAATTTTACCATTGCACAACAAAATATTTGTGTGCATGGGCCCACACAACCATGATTTTTCTCTGTGGTTTATTTTTTTTGATACAATTGCATAGCAGACGAGCTCTTGTCTTCGGTTTAAATGCCACGATTTGTCTTTCAGGACTGTGATGTTGAGACTGTTGATATTTCAGAATGAGAGCTGAGTTTCAGTATGCACCACTTAACTCCGAGTCCTTTGTAATCAGTTTGCTGATAAAGAATATGAATGCAATAAAGAAATTTTGAAGAAAAAAACCCACACTAGCCTGCAGTAAAAGCAGTGTCCTTTTGAAAAGGAAGACAAATTAAATGGAAAAGTTCTTTATTTTTGTTCATTCATTTTGAAGAATTCTCCAAATTGTATATCTAATTGTGCTCAATTATTACAGTCTAGTGCAGATAGGTTAATAGTTTTCAGACAGATGTACATTGATTTTTTTCATGGTCTTTGAGACAATTGTCCGTTCATAAAGCAGGACTATAACTTCGGGTGATTGTCGATTATGATGTGCATTTTAGCATGCACTCTCTCTCTTTGCAGGGTGGACAGTCAGAACTGACGGGTTATGTCTCGACTCGTGCACCAGTCGGCAGGATCCAGATGATTGACAGCCACTGGGAGAGGCATAAACCTTGCACCAACTTCCACGTTCATTCCTTCCTTGAGAGAGAGCAGGAGGCAGGGTCCTTTGCTCCTTCTGAAAGCGGTTTTAGGCTATAGGGTTTTATTTCCACTTCTTGTTTTGTTTTGGGGGCTAGCCCCCTGTCACCCTTCTGCCTTCCAGAGGAGGAGAGGGCTCTGTGTTTTGTGGCAGGGGAGGGCCAAGGGGGTCCCCCCCCAGTTTTGTCCATCCCCCTCTTTAGTCTTAAGGGGGGCATTTAGAGGAGGAGGAGTGTTGGCTCCCTCTCCCCCCCCAAATGCTCCACGGGGAAGTCTTAACAGGCAGACCCAACAGCCCTCCTCCAGCCAAGAGGGTGCTGCTCAGTCCGAGAGGGGAGGCGCAAAGCCCGCTCTAGGGGGAGGACGCAGAAAGCCCTGGTGCAGCCACCCAGCCTGGGCGTTCCAACCCCTCAGTCTAGGTTCCCCTGTAGGAAGACGTACCTGAGGCTAGGGATGGGCGAACGCGGTTTGGAAGTTCGGAGTTCGGCCTGAACTCGGCCTGTTCGGACGACTGAACATGAACCCGAACGCGAACATACCGAACAGAACTGAACACCGAATGGCGAAATGGCTGAACAGTTTGGTCAGTTCGGATCGCGTTCGGGTGGCAAAAAAAGGTTCACTGTAAGGTCAAACGTGACAGGGAGGGGTAGTACTAGTCACTGAGGAGCAGACTTCCAGGCACCAGGGGTGGAGAGGCTTGCAAGAAATGAAACTATCTGCCTCCCCTCTTCCCAACACC
>QEPC01006384.1:4490292-4538539 GCA_003113815.1 Sphenodon punctatus
TGTATGTGTATGTGTATGTGTATGTGTATGTGTATGTGTATGTGTATGTGTATGTGTATGTGTATGTGTATGTGTATGTGTATGTGTATGTGTATAATAGATAAAAAACATAAATAAAAAACCAAAAGAAAACCATATAAAACCCAATAAAAAACATATAAAAAACAAAAAAAAGCACCCATAACATTTCCCGAACGGCCGAACCGAACGCAGCTGAACCGAACGGCCGAACCCGAATATCTGTTCGCCCATCCCTGCCTGAGGCTGTATAGGTGTGATTGGGGATGCACCTTGCCTCAGCCCCCCCCCCCCTGGCATGGCCTTGACGAAGGGCGCGGGACCCCGGGGTTGGTAATACTTCAGCCTATAATTTTGAGCATGGGGCCGGGAATCTGAGCTTGCCTATTAGAGAGCACTTCGCCTCACCCATTGCTGGCCCTTGTGCTGCTAAAGGTCACAGCTGCTCCTCTACAGCGTGCAAAACCAGGCCTAAGGAGAAGATAAGAAGCAGGCAGAGCCAGAGGAGCAGAAAGCACTGCTTCTCAATCCCACAAAAGCAGCACCTAGCAGTTTCTTTTTGTCTTTGACCCTGCTTTGGGGGCCATAGGAGTCGTTGGCCACATAGGGAGCAGCACCCAGTGAGGCACAAGTGTCAAAAGCAAAAGGGTCCACAGAACTAGTCCAGCATCAGAAAAAACAGCCTCTCTCCAACAGGCCAACCCAGTGGTCTGACTGGCAACACCCAATCCCCTTGGAACCTCTGATCAGCGGGAGACTACAGCACTTTGCCGACCAGTGCTTGACATTGTCATCGGATGACTGAGTGAGTGACATTTTCCTGTGGGTACTCAGTAGTCTTCCCCCTTCCCTTGAAGGATCGTTGCCTGCCCTCTCTCACATCAGGGGATCTGGCCAAACATCCACTTACGTTGGGAGCCATTCAACACCTATTGGACATAGGAGCCATAGTGGTGGTGTCCCAGAAGTGTACTGCATTGTGTACTCTTCTTACTTTTTTTTCGTCTCGTCTACCCACAATACCCACAAAGAACAGGGATTGCAGGACAATCGCTGACCTTAAATCCCTGAATGAAAAGTGGGAAGCACCGGAAGATCCGCATGGTGATGCTCAAAGTCCATTGTTAGCATGCTTCAGCCAGGGGACTTCCTGTCATCCACTGACTTGTGAGAGGCATACCTGTATGTCCCCCTTTGTCGGGTCCACCGCATGTTTCTCCGTTTTGTGTTTGGCAGCAGCCGCTATTGGTTCTGAGCTCTCCCATTCGGCCTCTTATTGTTACCCAGGATGTTCACAAAGAATCCTGATTGTTCTGGTGACAGGCCTTTGGGAACGGGGTACATGTGTACCCTGACTTTGATAACCTTCTACTATCTCCATTGGATTATCGGGGAACAGGACTTTTCGCTGACCATGGAGTGGCTAGAGTATCCCATCTTCCTGCAACAGAAAAGAAAGCGGTATGACCCTCCGTCTCTCCTGCACTTGGGGGCGGTATTGGACATCAACTTAGATTGGGTTTTCCTATCAGAGGAAAGACTAACAAAACTGTTGAGCTGGCTCGATCAACTCCAAAGAAAGACCTAGTAGGATCTGATATTCATGGCCCAGATACTTGGCAGCCCAGTCTGCTGCTTGGACACAGTGGACTGGGCCAGGTTTCATCTATGTCCACTACAATAGGTCCTTCGACCTTTCTAGCAAGAGAATGCTGCGTCCATGCATCTGTCAATCACAGTTCCTCCAAAGGTGAAGGAGGGTCTCCGGTGGTGGTTAGGTCGGATAAGGCTTTCACAGGGAATGCCTCTTTGACACTCATAGAGGCTGATTCTGACCATGCATACTAGCATCTGGGGGCTTCCTTAAGCATTCTCTCCTTTTCTCCTCATCTGTTGAGTAATTCATAAGAACAGAAAGAAAGGGCTTGTGTTATCTTGGTGGCAAGTTGACCCTGGATCTCTGATGTCATCAGCATGCCGGTGAGAGTTCCGCTACATCTCACTGAGCCTGAACCTCTTATTCCAGGCAACAGTTCTTCATCCTGGACCCACAAACATTTCCGCTTGCTACTTGGTTGCTGAAAGAGCTCTATTGACTGCCTTTGGTTACTCTGGTAATCCCTTGAATACCATGTTATCTCAAACTTGGTGAAACTTGGGCGAAGTTTATATACTGTTGCAGGAGACAGGGTGCAAGACAGTCAATGTGGGGTTATTGGAAGTGCTGCAGTTTCTACAGGAAATGGGGTCTTGAGATTAATACTCTTGAGAATTATCAGCTGTGGAGGCTAGCCTTCCTTGTCCTTGCCCCCTCATGTTAGGATATTAATCAAGGAAGCACAACTTAGGCTGCTTTTAGATGTGTGCGGGGAACACGCTGCATAAAATCACGCTGCGTCTAAAATATGCCGGGTGTGGGATTTAGACGTGACATTTCACACATTAAAGCTGGTCACGTATGCTTTTAAAGCCGTGAATTAAATACCACAACATCAAGGTATATAATTCACGGTGTTAAAAGAATGCGCGGTTGGCTTTAACACGGGAAATGTCGCATATAAATTCCACGCATGGCATATTTACATGCAGTGTGTTCTCCGCGCATGTCTAAAAGGAGCCTTAACTGCCTGCTGTTTAGCCACAGGCTCTCCACTTGGGGTAAAAACATGCTGGCAGCACCGCAGCTCTCGGGCCTGGCCTTGGGCAGGAAACCACAGCCAGTATGGCCCGGGTCAGGGAGGGGACCAAACAAGGGTGTCCATGGCTGGAGAGCTACCCTGCTGCCCGCGTGGCCCGGGAACGGCAGGGAGCTAAACAAACGTGACTGGCCAGTCCCGCACCTGTCCCCCTCCCAGTGCCCTGTCCCCCACCAGGATGGACACTTAGTCCGGATTGCGTCCTGGCCTTCATCTCCCTTTTCCTCTCGAAGGGTGACTGGCTCACCTCGCTGGACCTCAAAAGGCGCCTACCTACACATCCCTATCCTTTTAGCCCACTGATGATGGCTCTGCTTTTCCTATGACAACCAACACTGGCAATATCGAGCCCTCCCCTTCAGCCTCGGCATGGCCTCTCGAACGTTTACCAAGGTTCTCATTCCACTCATTGCGAACCTTCGGTTAGAGGGCATAGCCATCTTTCCTTACCTCGACGACCTGCTCATCCCCATCCCAGGAACTCGCCCTACTTCACCTCCAGCATTCCATCTCCTACCTGGAGTACCACGGGTTCCTGATTAATCGAGACAAGAGCCACCTCACTCCCACTCAATGACTAGAACACCTGGGAGTGATCATCGATACCACCCTGGACAGGGTGTTCATTCCTCCTCTGCATCAACACAAATCCGGAAACTCATAACGTTAGTATGGGCGCAACCTCGTTCCCCCCTACAAACACTTGCATCCCTTCTAGGCCTCATGGTATCCTGCATTTGTCATCTGCAATGGACCTCCTTCACAGCATCAATTGGCTGGAACTCAAAGCCATTCGACTGGTCCTACAACACTTCACCCATTGGGTGGAGGGGTGTCACGTGTTAGTTTTCACTGACAACACGACAGCCATTGCTTACATCAACAATCAGGGAGGCTCGCAATCTCAAACGCTCCACAAAGAGGCCTCTTGTCTCCCGCGCTGGGCAGAACCTCATCTCCGATCTCTGTCAGCTCTACACATACAAGGAGTGGACAATGTGGAGGTGGATTGGCTGAGCCTACAAACAGTGGACCTGGGGGAATGGTCCCTCAGCCAGTCTGCATTCCAGCTCATTCTTCACAGATTCAGCTCTCCAATCCTGGACTGATTTGCCTTCCTTGCCAACACCAAGTCGGCCTGATTCTTCAGCAGGGGTCCCCAACCCAAAGCCGAAGCACATGACGTTCTCAGCCAGCAATGGCCTCCAGGCCTCTTGTGTGCCTTCCCCCCGTTTCCCCTCCTCAACCGGACGATCCACAGGTGCAAATAACAGGCCACCGTTGTCTTCGTGGCTTCCTTCTGGCCTCGCAGACCATGGTTCACAGACCTGATCACCTTGTCCGCCAGGGAGCACCTAGAACTCCCCATCGCCCCAGACCTGCTGTCCCAGGGTCCCCTTCGCTACAACCAGCCGGGGTTCCTGAGACTGACGGCTTGGCTATTGAAACTGTAGCCCTCCGGAGCTTGGGATACTCGTACTCCGTCGTACACACGCTGTTGGGGTCCAAACGCAAGTCCATGCAGCGTATTTATGAGTGTACCTGGGGGGTGTTCGTCAAATGGTGCCATGCTAATCAAGTGCCCCCTCTGTCCCCTTCCATAACCCAGGTCCTCCAGTTTCTCCAAGAGGAGTTAGACAAGGGACTCTGGCCTAACACCCTCTCCAGGCAGCTAGCTGCGCTTGATAGCACCCTGGGGGCTGTCAGTGGCACTCGTCTGTCCTCTCATCCCCACTTAGGCCAATTCTTGAGGGCCACTTGTCGCATTTTCCTGCCCGTTGTCCATAGGTTCCCCTCCTGGAACCTCAACGTGGTGCTCAAGACCCTTACTACTGCTCCCTTTGAACCACTCAGAGAGGTCTCTCTCTTCCTCACTCTGAAGATAGCTTTTTTGATTGCCATTACATCCTCTAGAAGGGTCTCTGAGATCGGGACCCTCTCTATGGATCCTCCCCTGTGCATCTTTCGAAGGGAATCGGTCATCTTGCGCCTTGACCCTTCCTTCTTGCCTAAGGTGTTCTCCCTCTTTCACCTGTCCCAGGAAGTGGTTCTCCCTTCCATCTGTCCTTGCCCTTGTCACCATTTAGAAAAATTGTGGCATACCCTTGACGTATGCAGGGCTCTTGAAGTCTACCTGGAATGCTCTGTGCCCTTCCAGAGCTCCTCCTGCCTCCTGGTCAGCTATCATTCTCACTCAGAAGGCGAGAGGGCTTCCAAGACGGCCATCTCCAGGTGGAACTCGGCCTGTATCACCGAGACTTATAAGGCCACGGGTCTCCTGCCTCCTGCTCTGGTTCTAGCCCACTCCACTCGTGGAGCTGCCAGAAATTGGGCATTTAGGTCCGGGCCCCACTTGGCAAGATATGTAAGGCGGCCACCTGGAAAAGCCTTCATATCTTCACCAAGCACTATAAAATTGATCTTTGAGTCTGCTGAGGCCGCTTTTGACCGACGGATTTTACGGGGGGTCTTGGGTTCACCTTAAAACAATTTGTCCCTCCCTGCTGAATGGCGTTACTGCTCTGTTACCTCCCTAGGTCCGAATAAATGGACGAGAAGGCTATAGAAAGGGCAGTCAGGTTTCTTACCTGGTGAATTGCCCTTTTATTGCCTTTGAGGGAGGTTATTTGGCCCACCCAGGGATTTTTTGTTTCTGAAATTTCTACCGTACTCTTTGGGTGGGTCTCTTGCTGCACCCTCTTTGGGGTTCCTGTTTCTCCTTGTGTTTCCCCTTTAGCTCGGGGAAGGTTGTGTTTTCTTTCATTACAGAATTTCTCAGATCCTTTGGCTGTGGTACACCTGGGGAAGCGAGGGTGCGCTCTCCCTGTGTGTGCCCGGTTGAAAGTCAGTGCTGCCTCCTAGTGGACATGGGTGAGAACGCTTCCTGGGTCCGAATAACCTCCCTCGAAGGCAATAGAAGGGCAATTCACCAGGTAAGAAACCCAATTGCCCCCTCTCACTTCCCACATCCAACCCCCTATCCCTGCCCACTAAACTCCTTTGCAAACAAAAATGACTAAACTCCTTTGCAAACAAACCTCCGGGGAAAAGGAGTTCCATAACATCGGCACTGCAACTGAGAACACCACTCTGTGAGCCTTCATCCTATGAACACGACTGGCAGACGGTCCCCTCAAGGAGGTGCTCCCGGCCAGTCGTGCGGGCTGCAGTGGAGCGTGGAAGGACATGCGGTCTCTCAGATATGTGGGGTCCAGACCGTTTAGGGCTTTAAAGGTCAAAGGGCTAGGATGGTTTCCAAAAGTACCCTAGCTAGACAATTTTGCAGTGGCACCTGCAAACTGAAGACTTGCATGGCCCCACAGGTTCTTCCTTCTAGGAGTATTGCTGCACACACTCCTGGGGGCAACTATGAACTTGTTGCTCTTGGGTAGGGCATCAAATCTGAAGAGTGACCACCTGATCCTCTGCTCATTCAGGAGGACTCTCTAGCATCCGCTGAAGTGGCTTTTGGCCATTGGGTGCTTCAGAGAGTTCTGATGTAGTCCAGTCCAGAATTGGACCCATCTGGGGCAAGACTGTTTGTTTTCTGGACTGGTGGGAATCCGCCCTCTCTTGGAAAGGCACTGCTTGAGGACTTCCCGTCAGTTCTGAGCACCCTGTGAAGATTATTATTATTATTATTAACAACAAACATTTATATAGCGCCAGCAGTGTACCTGGCACTTTACAAAGTAATAAAATAGACACGGTCCCTGCCCCTAGGGCTTACAATCTGAGACACAGGAGCTGGGGGAGAGACTTAGGAAGGGGAACAGAGGGAGAGACAAGGGGTCTAACATTCATGAAGATGCGAGGTCTCAAGTGCACGTACTTGGCTTGGTTACGATGAGAATGACAGCAGGCAGGTCCATGTTGCAAGGATAAGGGTAAAGAGAGAGGTGAGGAGAGAGGGAAATTCCCTTACCTGTTAATTTCCATTCTTCTCTTTAAACAGGGAGGACATTCAGTCTGTCGGATTCCAATTCTGAAGATCAGACAGGGGTTTTGAGTAGTCTGGAAGCTTGTTTACCAACTTGCTTTCCCTGTCTGTACCTGCCCCCACCCCCCCCCAAAAAAAATCTCTGTTGTTTCTTGCTTTCTAAGTTAGTATTGGCCGCCACATCCTGGACAGCAAGGGTATGCCCCTCCACTAGAAATAGCTGTTCGTCATCTACGTCCTGCCTTCTTCTGAGTAAGTAGGGGCATAACCTGGTAGCTCTGACTTTCCACCTTGCTTCAGAAGAATGGAAATTCACAGGTAAGGGAATTTCCCTTCTGCTTTATTTTTGGAAGTCCAGCGACTTGAATCAATTTGAAATCTGAATGAGACATTAGTGTGTTTTTACGTGAATGTCTTGGCTAAATTATTAAATAAAGTATTTGACTTTTCCATCTGAATTAGACTGGCAGAACTATTTTAATTAACTTTTATTGAGTGAGGAGGTGCTCGGCAGATAACATATAGGTTTAAAAAAATAATAATTAACGAGCTCAGTGTTTGTTTCTGTAATATTGTGGAGGATTGTGCCAAACATTCTGTGTGAGGTCATCGAGGAAGGGGACTTGTAAAAGTATTTATAATGTCTTCTATTCATTAAAGGTACATTTTCACCTTTCTCTTGCAGATCTCTTGTTCCCAATACCCAGATCTTGAACGTTCTCCCTGCTGCTCTACAACCCTATATGCCTGTCTCAATTATTAATCTGCAGAATTCTCTGTTAAATCTGTCCGATCTCCCTCGTGTGGAATTGGATCATAGCAAATTTCCATAGTGCCAAACATTTTGTGATCGTTTCCCCACAACAAGGTGACAAAATAGATTGTCTTGAGGGTTGAGTGTGCCCCCCCCCCCCGCCCAATAACTCTTTTCTCATCCTTCCTGTAGTTCTGATTTGCATTTAAGCATAGATGATGAGAGTTGCCTTTTTGTCACTTATACTGGGGATAGCATCTCCAGGAGCTGATGTATTATGCAAGAACTTGGCTTGCGTGGTTGAGAAGTAGGAACAGTCATACATGTTCGGCTATGAACTGTAATCAATTATAGAGGAAATAAAAATCCTTGGGAAATGCAAAGGTACTCTTAGTCTTTGTGGTGATGAGGCTTGCTTGGCTTGTGTAGAATATTCAAAGTAAGGCACAAATAGTGAATTTGCAACCTCCTTGTGAGGATCAACATCTTACATTCCAAATCCACGTAAAAGGGCAAAATGAGGCACAAATCAGAGTGATCGAGTCCTGAATCAACGGCAGACCTGGAATTAAAACTCTTGTTTTCTCTCCAGCCTTGTGCTTCTTCCTGTAGGCCGGGCTGCTTCCCTTGAGCCGCCTTGTTTTGGGGTGTCTGCCTAGCTAGAGTTTTACACTGAGAACAGACTATGTAACACAGGTTTCCTCCCTGGAACTTGGCGTGCACATACAGCTAACAAGTCAGACTTCTGTACCAGACTTAACGTATTTAATGTAGGGCTGAAACGAGAAATTCCGTGAATACGATAACTGGGACTGAGAGCTAGATGAGATCTAAGTCTTGGTTCAAATTCTCGGTATTGCTCGGTAAAAATAAAATATCCTTGCATGCGCAAAATGGCCAATGGGCCATTCCATGCATGTGCAGTCCGTTTCCACAACAGTGGTGGCAGCAGTAAAAGGGCAGGCGAACTGCACATTTGCAGTGGCAATTTTCGCATGTACAGGCTGACTGTCCTTTTCCAAAATGGTGGTAACACTGCCATTTTGGAAAATGACTGAGCATGCACAGAAAGGCCCAGTGGCCATCTTGCGCATGCAGAGCTTTTAAAAATGTTTTTTTCCTCTTCTAGTTGAGAATTAATTCGCAATGCTGCCAGTTCTTGGTTCCCTGAACGACCCGAGAGATGGCATTTTCGATGAGAATGGGGGGGGGGGACAAAACAAAATGAACTTTCAGCCCTAATTGAACTAATTCTACTAGACCCTATCTTTAAAGTGTTGTTTGTAAATATGAAGTTTCCAGTGAGATCCCACATAATGTAATGTGAACCTAACCGTAACTGTATCTTGTCAATTTGGGAAGGCTAAGATTCTCCAGTTTTCCTGCTGTCAAATCAAAGTATGGCAGACAAAAGCATTCATCCTGACTGCTGCCTGTAGTCAGTATGTCAAAAGATCTTGGGGCTTTGTCATCTCTGGTTATAGATGATAAAATGTTGTTTTATTGTTTATATAGCCCAAGCAATGTACCTGGTGCTGTACAATGGTTGGTTAGAGTTCCCTGCCTTGGGGTGGATTATAATATAGGATGAAACAAGACTGTTATTTGGGAGAGTTCTTTCCAATTTCCCCGGTGACCTCAGCAAGTATTACCGGCAGCCTTTTGTAGAAATGGAGACAGAGACCTCGGTTAAGCCCGTAACAGATCCAGCTTCCTATCTCTGCTGTGGTCACTAGCCCGGCATTCTAGAATAGCAACGCAGAAGCTAATGTGACTGGTTTGGAATCCTGCCACAATCTAGTTACTGACTTGGAGGATGGGAACTGAAACTGATGATGCTGCAGTTGGCGTGGTGGAGGACACAAAAAGGCAGTCCTGTAGCCTCGAATGAAACACTCATTGTACCAGTACAAACCGTTTTTTCTCTCAATGGAGGGGCCAGCAAACACAGTGCTTGCACTTTCTGTTCCGGACTCCGTATATACATTTAATATACGCACCCATGTATGGTTAGCATTAACCATTGCGACTGCAGTAAATTCTTGTACCCAAAGGACTAGTGAATATTTTATTACAGGAACGAATGCTTCTGTCTTTCCCAGGAAAAATAGATCCTAAGTGTTTGCAAAATTGTTTATCTTGGAATTACAGCTACTCAGTTTTCATAGGTCACAAAAAAATTAGAGACTTGAAGTTTGGTTTATGTAGACAAGTCTACTTGATTAACCATGGAGGTTTGATCTGTGTTTGATTGGAAGTAAAGTTTGTTTTGCCCAACAGATTCAGTTGATTAAGTTAATACCTTAGTGCACTCTTGCTGAGTAAAAAAAACCCAACAAACATGCTGTTACCAGTGTCTAATATTAAACAGTTGCAAATTGCAGTTTAGGGGTTACCTTGGGCAGTCCCACTTTGTCTTATCCCAACTGCTGCAAACATTTCTGGGCTGTGACCCTACTAAGACACAATAGAAATCCTTTTGTCCCCAAGCTTTGGAAATGAGGTTTGCAAACCCTGCAGATCCAGTTTTATTGGGACACCTATTTAACAATGAGGTCCTGAAGGTGACCCTCACTTGGGATCCTGACCTCTAGTTTGGAACCCCTGATTTGTGGGTTACTACTTAATGAATACTGATAGTAAAGTTTTATGTTTGAAATGTCTCTGTATCCAAATAAAATAAATATCACTGGAGAATTGCTGTTAGCTTTTGATTCTGAAAACATTGACTCCTTTGCCTAGAACTGGTTTGGTAGAACCAATTTTACCTGCATTATATAGAAAATTAGTAGTGCATGATTACGTTCAGTAAAAATGGGAAACACCAGCACAAAACCATTAATGTTTTTAGAGTGAGGAAGGGAGTCTTTGTTAGGAATGGGTGAACAGATCGTGGTTAGTGTTTGGCCATTTGGTTTGGTTCGTTTACCGCGTTCAGGTTTGGCCATTCGGTTTGGTCCTGTTTGGTTCGGGCACTCGGAAAAAGGCTCTCTGTGCAAGGAATGATTGCCTCAGACCCATGACGGTGGGTCCTGGGGCTAGTGGCAGCTTCTAAGTGTTGGCCACAGCCCTCCCTGCCAGTAACCTGGCCCCAGAACCCTGATGGCAGGTCCTGGGGCTGGAGTGGCTGTTTCTTGGTGCATTGGAATCACATCGCCTCTGTGTGAGGAATGATGGCCCCACACCCATGACGGTGGGCCCTGGGGCTAGAGTGGCAGTTTCTAGATATATATTGGCCACAGCCCTCCCTGCCAGTAATGTAGACCCCAGAACCCTGATGGTGGGTCCTGGGGCTAGAGTGGCTATTCCTTTTTTTATATATATCTGTCTCTACACTAAATCTAACTGCTATTAACTATTCTAAAACCTATGGAACTAAATGGAATATCCTAATAATTAACTACAAAGGCCTTGTCCTACAAACACACTATCTCTATCTATCTCTATAACTAAGCAAACTACTATGCATATCTAGTAACTGTCTATCTAATAACTATCTATCTATACAATATTACACAGGGGGAAACAAAGAACACAGGGAGGGGTACAAAACTGAAATGAAAATCAATCTAATAATAATCCTACTCTAAATAAATCCAAAACTTAAAACAGGGGAAGGGAATCAGGGATGGAATAAGAGGGAGAGGGAAAGGATTCAATGGAGGGGGGAGGGAGGAAGGAAGATTGAACACAGGGAACACAGGGAGGGGTAAAAACAAAAAATAACACCTAAATCTATCTAATATAATCTAAATAAATGATAATATGGAGGTAAATGGGTTGGATGGGTGAAATAGGAGGAGGATGGCAATGGATTAGGAATAGGAAGGAACAAAAACTGCTGGGAGAGAGGGAGCCTTCTGAAACGCCTGCTGTTCAGGAACAGTGACTAGCTCAGAAGGTGTTGGGAAGGGGGGAGGCAATCAGTTTTGTTTCTTGCTGCGCCCGCCTCACCGCAAGCCCCATTGGCTCCGTGCAGCCTAGCCCGTGGCCAATCGTAGACTGCGAAGCCAGTGGTCTGAGGCGAAAAGGGATGGTGATTGGGCAGGCTGGCTGCTACTCCAAGCCTCTCCACCCCTGGTGCCTGGAAGTCTGCTCCTCAGCTGACTCCCCCTCCCTGTCACGTTTTGCCTTCCAGTGACACATTTTTGCCACCTGAACGTGATCTGAACTGACCGAACTGTTCGGTCATTTCTATGTTCGGAATTGAGTTCGGTTCGGCCAGTTCGTGTTCGGATTTGGATTCGGTCGTCCGAGCAGGCAGAGTTCGGGCCGAACTCCGAACTTTCGAACCGCGTTCGCCCATCCCTATTTGTTGTTCTGAAATACTGCTGGTTATGCTGATTGGTTGGTTGGGATTTGCAACTTGAAATTCGTCCACACCTGCATGTGTGGGTCCATTAAACAAGTTCACACATTCCTGTCCAACATGTGGCACCTATTTTCACCCTATCCATTTTTAATCGCACTGTACAGTAATAAGTATATGATGGCTAGCTCGGTAGGATCAGCTAAAATGAGTATGAATGCTGGTTTTCAGTGAGGCTTCTGAGAGCAATAATGGGATATATTTAAGCTCTACTGTTACCAGAAGGTGAGCTATCCATCAAAAGCACAATCTTGGATTTGGGTCTTCTATTTAGATTAGTCACGTTAAGAAAGATGGATGGTAAATGTCTCTCAGCTGCATTGTCCCCAAAACACAAAATGAAATCTAAAGACTCTCAAAGAAGGTTTCAATTACGTTAGCAAATAGCTTGAACAAGAACTGGGTAAAGGAAGGTCATGGGGCAGTGGGATGCCAGTTGTGGATTTATACAGTTTAAAATGAAAACATTATTTTCATTAACCCTTCTTCCCCACCAAATGCCTCTGTAGTGCTAACTATTTTGAGGCCAGAGGTTTGCGAATTAGTCATTCTTGACGTAGGAAGACCTCTTGGCTAGTGTGAATTGGGTGGCATTTTGGTATGCACAAACATACTTGCATCTGTTGCTGCATGATTCATGGATTTCTTCAGTTAATCGTTCCCTGTTTTGTTGACTTGCTGTAGAATGCACCAGCAAGCAGCCTGCTTTACAAGACTACATTTTCCAATGTTTCCTCTAATTGAAAACTCATCATAAGCAAATGCTTTAGATTTGATGGGATTGTTCTATAGAATGGGCTTGTAAACAACTGAGTAGGCATTGGAATTGCTCTCTAGTATGGGCAATTCCCACTGAATAAAGGGTATTTGAACCAAATGCGGAGCTTGGGTACACAATTCTACCCATAGTTGAAGGCACGTAAGGGAAATTTGATATAGTAATGTTCATGCTTTGGAGAAAGTGATCATAGGTAACTGCCTTAAGACTCCTCCATGCAACACGCCTGGAGTTGGCAGTGGGAGAAGCCCACATTCTGAGGACCTTTTCCACACACCACCTTTTCCCCCTTGCAAACTCGTAACTTGTTTTTTAAATGTGCGTGTATTTTTCGTCTGCATTCACACAGCTGCTGAATTGCACAGATTTTCCTAGCCCCTTTGTGCTTCTGCACTCCGTTGCTCTGCAGTGCAAAGGGCATGGAAGGATGCTCTTGTGATGCTGCTGAATGCAGCGTTCTGGAAGTAGGGTGGAGTGGAAAAAGGAGTCCTTGCTCCAGGACTTGGCACACACCTCTACGGTCACTCCGAGTTGGGAAGTGAGAAAAAGGAAATGATGTCTAAGGAATAGAAGCTCACTTAGGGAAAATCTATTAGCCTCTCCTTCCCCTCGTGGAGGAAGCCAACAGAGGGTGTTTTTAAATGAGCAAGGCTAGGGATGGTGGCGGTGTCCGTTGCCACTGAGTGGCATAGTTACGGAGCACCCACTCAGGTGGAGGGTGTGCGGAGAGATTATAATGGGCAGCTTCCAGCCTAGCCCAGCAGCCACCTCACACTCCCCGTACCGCAGACCATGGGGGCGGGGGAAGCGCACCGGGCTGGCCTTCGAAATTGACATGTCCCGGCTGTGAGTGTTGTGGAACCGGACTCCTCAGCTCTTGTGACCGGTTCCTGTGACTAGAAAGAATTGTGTCCCCAGTGCCTAGGAGTGGGGAACCGGTCTGCTGGTGTGGGTGGCTGCCCCAGTTCATATGGGCAAGGGAAGCGTGAGGACCCATTGCCACACATTTTTTGGACTTGTCCTGCACAGGGTACTCCAGATTTTTCGACAGTGCGCCGTGAGTAGCCAGGAGTGGTTGCCGAGTGACTCATGGGAGCTCACGTTACCCCTGTTTCATCTTCAGACGGGCAGTTGGATGAGTGGCTCCTGGAGGGGGAGGCATGTGTGATAGTATCTCGTTTAAAATCACCCAAAGACTGTCTTCGTTGCTGCTCCCCCAGTTGAGGGGAGGCTGTGTGGATGAGCGCCCAAGGCACTGAAGGGTCCTGTCTCATTGTGTTGGTAACACATTGTTAATCATGGGGGGAAATCAACCCCGTGGTGCTTACTGTAAACGTTATCCTGGGGTTGGGCAGAAGTGTTGCTGGCGTTCTGTGACTTGCTACTGGCGGAGCCCAGTGGGTGGCAGCATAAACATGGGAGCTATCCTTCTGCTCAACCCACTGAACTCCCAGGTCTGGAATCAAATTGGTAACTCAGCAGCCTGCCCTGAAATTCAGCCCACTGACCAGATGTTGGTTTATTTTGAAAGTGCGTTTCCAGTGGCTCCCCTGATATGCGGAGAGGAGCAAACTCCTGCGAACCATGTTCACTTTGTAGCTAGGTCCGTGGTTTGGGTGAACCAACCATAACACTTGCTGCTCTGTTAAAGGTAGCAAGTAGCCATGTGCAGAGATGTTCATTATCCCTGTTCACTGAATCCCGAGGAGAACCTTGTTTGTCTATGGAAAAGTTCACTGTCAGAGCTCTTTTAATCTGAATGTCATAATTTAGCTTATTACACCATTATTTAATAAAGAAAAGTAGGAACAGTGCAGAAAAACAATCTCTCCTTGTTTAAAATCTAGCCCTTTTCCTCATTATGAAATGTGCTCACTAATTAACTTAATGCAAGTGCAGGTGGAACGAGATGCTAGAGTGCCATGCGTTTGCAAGGCTTCGAAGAAAATCAATGCTGTACCGACAGCTGGAATTAATGTCAATATGACAAAGTGATTCCATAATATACAGAAGCTTTTTTCTTTTTGCGTATTAGTTAATACAGGAACCTAATTAGCCATTAACATGCTCTCACCTTCCATGGTCCTAGCCACAGAGCCATGTCTTATTGTATTTTAGAGAATGTCACTGCTAGTTATCTTTTCAATTATTCTTTTTTATATATTTCAGTTTGCGCTAAAGTTTGCCCTTTGAAAAACCCTTCGGTGGCTCTATATGCTTCCTTAGCTTCGGCATCCATTTCCAAATATATTGCCAATCCAATACGATCTGTAAACAGATTGCATTATCATACAGGGGCGCTATTCAAACAAGGAATTGGAATTACTTTTTTTTGTCAGAGAAGGTTTTGTTGTTTGGCGATGTTTTAAAATTAGACACAAAATCCACATGCTTATCAAACTCTCTGTTTTGGTCCACCCTCAAAACTGGAAAGTCTTTTTGTAAGGGTCTTCAACATCAGTTAGTTGGCTGTGTGTGTGTTTTTCAAAAAAAATTAAAAATAGATTGAATTTACCTTAGCTCTGCCAGAGACTCTGGCTGCATTCACACAAGAGCACACCTGACTCTTCTCTCTATTTGGTTCAGAAGTTTGTATTCCTGTATTTTAACTATTCACACCTTCCGCTCCCTTGCTTCAAAGGTTCCTTCCTGCTTTAACGTTGACCTCGGTAGTGCCATGGCTGGAAAAAACCCTGATTTTCCCCCATTTTTTCCGAGGCCTTTTTTTGTGTGTTTCAGAAAAATTGGAAAAATTGAAAACATTTGAAAAAAATTAAAAAAACCCTCATGAAATAGGTTTTTGGAATGATGAATAAAATGTTTAAGACAAGGTTTTCTTGTACTGCTACTCCCCCGCCCCCCCCCCCCAAAAATTGCTTTTAAGTAAGTAAGTCTTAGTAAGTAAGTCTTCTCATATACTGGCAAAACCTAAGAGATGCTAGAGTTCAGCAGCTTGTAGCTCCATTTATAACAAAAATTAAAAACATTTTAAAGTAAAAATCAGTAAATTTGTCATTGTCTGAATAAACTATAGTTTTAAATTTAATAAATATACCAAACATGATAATTTTATGAGCAAACAGTTATACACAATACATTTTATGTTCTTAAAGTAGCAAAGTGAATTTAGATCTGTAAAGGGTGCTAAGAAAATAAGTTTTGCATATAGTTCAATTTTTTCCAAAATTTCTGTATTTTCTGGGGGAAACACCCCCCCCCCCGGATTTTCCCATGGCTTCAGAATTTCCAGAAATGTTACATCTCTACTCATGGGAACGCAACTTCTGTGAAGGAGTGGTGGTTGAATGGAGCATGCCGCCACTTGGGCAATTGATGGGTCTGAATCACCACAAGACGGTGCTGTGACGCGCATGGTACGCTAGCGCTTAAAGTAGCGTTAACAAAATACTGAAATTAGTACTTGTTCACTTGTTGCTTATTCTTAAACTCTGGGGACAGGACAGCTTACAACAGTGTTTTCAATAAGTTATTTAATTATGTTTGAAAATTCTATGCTGCTGCTTCTAGTTTATCTCCTAGGCTTGAAAAATGCTTCATGCTCTAGCAGTTTTTCCATGCTTTCATTTTGTGAGAGCTCGGCTTCCTAATGCAGACTTTCCAGGGTCTGTAACCTTGAATATGAGGTAAATGTAGCACATTTTAGGTTCAGATAGCTTGCAAGCTACTTCAATTGTGGAATGTGGCTTCCACAATTGCATTGAATGAGATCCAGTAACATGTTACGGATTACTGTCAATTGTGCTTGAAGTGGGATCTCTAGAGGCATTCAGTTTATAGCCTCACGTTGAACTTGCATCATGGCTTCAAAGGTTTCCTACTGGGAAATTGCTTACCTTTACCTGCATTTCATGGTGTCTACCCAGCTAAATCATTCTCATTTGGATTAGTATGCCAGGTTCCAAGGGCATGTCTGTCTCTTACGTTTGATTTCCTGTAAGGAGCATCAAATACTTCAAAGCAAAACATCCTCAACTATGAAACAAGTCCACTGGAGCTTTAAATCCGTCGGTAAGGCACCTTGTGCTTCGGACCAATTGCACATATAAGCTGGTTGACTTATTTACACTGGCTATGTTGATCCTCAAGCTGCTTACTTGAAAGTCTCCTTGATATCAATGGGGTTACTCTGGAGTAAGGGGTATGAAGGGTCTATCCACGCTAACATATTGCGTTTAAGATGGCATGTTCCAGTGTTGTTAAAGGAGAATAATTACGTGTTGTGGGCGCACAGGTAAAACTCCCACATGCACAAATCAACAGGATCTTTAATGTCCATGCAGAATTAAAAAAAAATATCTCTTTAGAAAACCAGCTTCTCAACCCTTGTGTGATGCAGAAAGCTGAATTGTCATGTGGTGTTTGCAGATCCCTGGCATCTATTCCTGCCTTAGGTGAGGATGTCTTACGTGAGAGATCCTAGGTAGTCTTCATAATTGGTCAGATTTAATAATTGCGAACGTGCATGCCAGAAGGGCTTCACGTGGCCCCAGAAGAGCCCTTGATCTGACCTGCATCTCTTTAGTTCTGTTTATACTTTCAGTACTGTAGCGGGAGGAAGGGTCAGCTGTGTTTGTATTGCTAGCTCATAAAATTAATTGGTGTCTAAACCTAATATTAGATTAGATAAGATACTGTATCTTCTGCCACACCATAATGATGGAGGTTCCCACACAGATGATTGCCACTGTCAAGGTTGGGAGGAAATTTACTTGTGGCTCTTAATTTGGAGTGAGCCTCTTTTTTTTGGACTCTGGATCCCAGTGTGTTTCTTGGACACAATAGCTCTGTGCTCCTTGCTTAGTCTACCACTGCATGACCAAGCCCAAGTTAAAAATAAAATTAAAAAACATACGACTTCCACGCCTCTAGGTGTTTCTATCTGGGGAATTGCTTCGGTTTTGTATGGGGATCACTCTGAAGGAAAGACAATATTCATTCTCACTCATGCCAGATTTAATATGGCATTTTGTCAGCAAGATAATTTTTTGAGTTGGATTTTGAATGCAGTTCTCCGCATGCAAGTCTTGGCATTTAAAGCACAAAAAGCCTCAACAGATTATTTTTATATTCCGATTCCATAGTTTCCATGGGAATAAATTTCTGCGCTAAATTGCTTCACAAAGGGAATCCTATTGTGATGAGGGGGTTAATATATTTATCTTCTATTGTGGTTATTGTAATTGATGATGAATGAGTCCTTTTTTTATATGGCTTCAGCATGGCAGCTCTCCCAGTTACGTTGTCCTAATTTCGGTAGATATGAGAAGCCAGGTAAGTTTTAACAGCCCTAATCTGATTCAGCATTCATTATTTCAGCTAAATCAAATAAGAACCAGGCTAATGGAAACATGGCTGGCATAGCCATTCTTCATTTTAATTGGAACATTGCACATTATATTAGATGTTTATATCCAATGCAGAACTTCTGCCACTCCAGGATCCATGCTCCAGTGACACCGGCTAATGCTGTTAGTCATCCTTGTCTCTATTTCAAACCCCTTCTTCTCATGCTTCCAATATTTGACCAAAAAGAGGTCTCGGAGGTGTCAACTGGAGAAGTGAGCTCATGTCATTGGGCTAAATCCTTCCTACCGGCTGTATCATAGAAGACAGGAGGCCACTAATAGGATCTAGTGAATATTGAAGCCCTTCTCTCCTCTTGGTGGCTGTGTGGTAAACTGTTCTCATTTGGGGTTAATATGCTATATTTTAAGTGCACACTTGCCTTGGGATTTCCTCCTGCAGTGATGATAAACATTGGTGGGAGTGTTCATGCACCACTTCACCGCCTGTGGTGTCCCATGCATTTACGTCTAGTATTAGAGTTGCCTTTGAGTATGACAGGTGCATCTTCCAGTGGGCGAGCCTTGTGATTTGTCCTGAAGAAAAATGGTTGTCAGAGGAGGTTGTCCGAGTCAGAAGTACAGCTAGGTTTAAAAAAGGTCTGGGTAAATTCTTGAAGAATAGGTCCATTAACGGCTGTTAACGAAGTAGATTACAAGATGGGAACTTTTTACTGTTGGGAGCAGGGAGTGATCAGCAGGGAATGGATTGCCCATTGTGAGTACTGGTACTTTCCCCATGTGACTGGGATTGGCAGCTGTCAGAGACAGGATGATGGACTTGATGGACCATTGGTTTGACTCAGTATGGCATTTCTTATGTTCTTATGGGGAGGGGCATTTAAAGTGTGCCACGAATGTCTGAGACGTCCACTCGTTATGTGTGGGGTGGGGATGTTGATTACCTACTGGCAATCACATGACCTTTTAGTACAAGGACAATTATTTTGGTAGATAACAGCCCAAGCAGGAGTACTGAACCTGGCAGTAACCCTAGATTAATTTCAGATTGACTTGCAGTTGTGTTCCTAGGTTGTTGCCCCAGCGTTAGCGTTTCATTTGACCTTCTGGAGAAAGTTCTCAGGGCAGAGCTAAAGACTGGGAAATGCTTCTCACTTTTATTTTCAAGTATCATTAGAGTAATTACTTGAATGGTGGGCCTTGTCTATGACAGGAGATCAAAGAAATCAAATCCGATAGACCGCTTGTGGAGCTCACTACCATTGTTAGTTTGGTACTGTTTGGATTTGTTTTGTTTTTTTTAGGTTCATTTATTCAAGAAAAACAGGGCATGGATGATGTCATGGCCTCCCACCATCTTGTAGCCATGCAAAGCTAGGATAAATGTGATCAAATAGCATGTTTCAGGATGTAAACCAATTTGCTACAAAGGGTGACTTTTTTGTTGTTGTGTGTACCTGAAGGATAATTTGGCCCAATTGATTTAGAGTTGAACTCTTTCTTCCCCCCCCCCCCCAAAAGAAGGAAATATTCTGGACAAGATGGCTAAATAGTCAGATATGGGATGGCAAAGCATATACTCTTGTAATTGTCTTAAATATTAATTTGAAAGGGAAATTTATATCCATTATATAATTTTCATTCCTTTTGGATGCTGTAAACTGGTCCTTACTTATATTGCTCTCATTGCTTTGTGATATATCTGAGTGTAAGAAAAATAAAACTGATGACTGGCAGAAACTAAGCCCAGACAATTACTCCACCCGTACACAAATCTCTGTATCATCGCCTCTCCCTTGTCTCTAACTCCCTTGTCTCTCAGATTATTAGCCCCCTGGGGTAGGGACCTCTCTATAACTATTAATTGTACAGCTCCAGGTACACTGCTGGTGCTATATAATAATAATAAAAATAATTAATTAAAAAATAATAATAAATAACAAAATCCTCTTCTAGAAGTAGACTAGATAGTAACTTGGCAGTTGATGACCTTGTTGTAGAGACTTCCTTACCCCCCCACCTCCATCTCCTTCCTCCCCCTCTGCCATCTCTAGCCAGTCTATTAGATTTAGTGTTAGCAAAAGAGAATCGTAGGTTATTTCCAATTAGAATAATTGGGTTTTCAGTTGCTTGTTAGCTTTGAATGATCCAAGAGCCAACAGTAAAACTGAGTTATCGGATCCTTGCATTTCAAGTAAAGCTCCTTTTTATTTTGGTGGGTACTGTGAGTTTCCTGCTGAAAGCAATGTTCATTTAATCTGTCTTTAAGCAACTACCTGAAGTAGCCAAGCAAACTATAACATTGTGAATTGATTCTTGATTTGAAATGCCAAGCTTTGAATCCGATATGTTTTTGTTGGTTTAGGTTATTGCTATTTCGTTAAATGCAAGATTAGCTTTTTATAAATATTGCACTGTCTCATAAATGTGTTACTAATTCTGAGCAAATAGCAATGGGTATTGTAGAGAGAGTTTGTTTCTTCAGCGTCCCAACAGGGTTAATGAAAAGCACTTTGGAATTCCCATTCTGCTTCCGTCACACAGTGAGGAAAAGTTGCATTGTTTCAGCCTGTTTCAGAAACTGGGTTTTAGTACCGGTCAAGAATAGGCAGTCTGAACCTCTATATTAATTCATAAGGGAGTGAATTTGAAACTGTCTTCTCTTCTGCTGAAAGTTCAACTTGCTAGTAAATCTTGTTAGCACTTTGTTGTCTGACATTATGAATTGTATTCCCTTATAAATATAAAATTCCTCATTTAAACTTGCCACTGGCATCACTCTTAGGACTGGACTGGACAGGACATCCTGGCAGGCAGCCCTTTCTCCTTTCACACTGTCTCTTTCTTTGACCGCTTTCTAGCAGGATGCGGCAAGTCACTCTAGTTTAGGACAGAGCTTTGGAAAGGCAAAAGATACCTGCATTCGTTGCCCACCTTGAGTTGATTGTCAGCCCCTCAGGTCTGTGCCAACCAAGTACCTTCAGAACAGTCTGGAGAAGAAGGGACTCTTCGGTTTAGTGTGAAAGGTTTATTTATTATATTTAACGGTTTGGGTCCTGGTTACCTGCGAGACCTCCTCAGACCTCGGTTTGTCTTGTGACCCCTGCGGTCGACTGGGGGCGCCCAGCTTGAAGTCCCCCGGTGGTGACGGCAGAAAGGGCGTTCTCGGTGGCTGCACCTCAGCTGTGGAACCGTTTATCCCCGGACCTCCCCTCTTTCCGCAGATGTTGTAAGACCTGGCTGATCCGCCGGGCCTTCCTGGGGTGGGGGGAGTTGAGGGGGGGATATTTTTATTTTGAAACCGTCACGTCCATTTTATATTTTTATATTTTGTAATATTTTAGATGCTTTTATTATTGTTGTTTTATAATTGTGTTGTATGCCGCCCCGAGCTGCTGTTGTGCAGGAGGGAGCGGATTACAAATGCACGTAATAAATATAAATATATTTGTACTCTGCCCCTCCTGCTTCCAAGCAGCTCGGGGCGGCTAACACTCACCAAAGAGAATACAATCAAACCCCATAGTAAAACATTTTAATCCGTACAGTACAAAATAGTCAAAAAGTGTGCAGAAATGTGAAAACCCACCCCCTAAACCTCCCCCGAACCATCCCCACGGATGGGGACTATCTCTATTTATTACCGTTCTGTAGTTCCATAGGTGCTTATCCAGGTCATATAGCGTTGGGGAACTGTTTCCCTCCCGGGAGCCGATTTGAAAATTAGTCCGAGCTTGGGGGGGCGATATAGGGGTTGGAGGTGGAGGTACTTAAGGGATACGTTCAAGAAAAGGAGAGCCCGGACCATGGATTTGAGCCATGGATCTGTTCTCTGTCCATGCGCGCGTGCCCTCCTCTCTGTTCTCTTCCCCCTAAGCTCAACTTTTCACTGTTTGCTCTTAGAAACTGGATCTAGGGGCCAGATCCAGGAATGGGAACGGGGTCACATAAAACTTGCCGTGGACCACAATCGGCCCCCCCGCCTGAGGTTCCCCACCCCTGAGGTAATATCTCAGAATAACTATATTATCTAGAGACCCGGACCAAGTCGTCTTATTTCTGACCGCTGCACCTCAAGAAAATTCATTTTTTAGATCTTGCAACTCCCAAAAAATAAAACTTTGTCCCAGCTTTCTCCGTGAGCAAATATCAGTTTGAATCCTAGTTCTTCTCCATAACTTAGATATTGGCAGTGTGTTATGTTCTCCCCGGAACTAGACCACATGGTGGAAACTAAGTAGTTCCTAAACCTTTGCTGCTGGTCCTTTAAGTAGTACACAAAGTTCTGTAGGTCAGCTTGGAATCATACTGCTTGCAAAGGAAAAAATGAAAACTGACTTCAAAGGACAACTCTGACACGGTCAATTAATAATTAAAACAGTTTTTTAATGAGCTATGCAATTACCTGTGTGTCCCTGGAGATGATAGTTTATGGTATTATTGCTGTGTGCCCTTTCTTTAGTCATGGCACATGACATCTGTAATTTAAAGCAGGCTAGACATTAAAGTGACAGAACTTTCATTAACCTTGTCTAAAGTTTGCTAATGACAAATGTCTTGTTAAAAAAAAAAAAAAAAGCTATTGTCAAAACACACCAAGTTAAAGTGAGAAGAGACGCCTCCTACAATAGTGAAGCTTATTTCTTCTAATAATTGTTGTTCGTGACTCCTCAGGCAGAGTTACTTTTGCTTCCTTTCTCCCTGCTCTCCCACCGTCTCAGTATTCTGTCTCTGGGTTCAAGGCAGAGCCACCGAGTTACATGCACAATTATTAGAAGCAATAAGCTGCCCGTGGCTTTCTGGGCACAATTCGAGGTGCTGCTTTTGACCTATGAAGCCCTAAATGGCTCAGGCCCCACGTATCTGAAAGACCGCCTCGTTCCTCGTATCGTGTCGCAGTCTCTGAAGTCAGCTGGGAGTACCCTCTTGCTGGCACTATCTGCTTGCCAAGTTTCCTCAACAAGGGCAAGCAGAGAGGCATTCTCAGTGGCCGACCACTATGGAACTCCCTTCCCTTGGAGATTCATGTGAGTCGGAGCCTGCTCAGCTTCTGGATTTAACGAAAGACCTTTCTATGGCCTCTTCGTCCAGTTATTCAGGCGTAGGGAGCGTTCTCCCCCATGACCAGCAGGAGGCAGCACCAACTTTCACTGGGCATGCGTAGGGAGAGCACGCCCGCACTTCCCCAGTTGAAAGTCTGCCTCGGATCAGTAGGAGCTGCAGCGTGGGTACTCTGCACCCGGCACGACTTTTGAACCCCTACACTCCCTGCGAGGGGGGGGGGGGGCTCTTTCTTAAACTAGTGGGAATCCTTTCCAGTTTATACAAGCGCCCAGTGGGCGCCATCCAACCGAGCAGCTTCTCCCACTCCCAATATCTTCTTCCTGGTACCGGCCCTCGGGTATGGTCTGGGGCAGAGCAGGTGCGGGGGATCAACCCACAAGGTACATGTGCCCCCCCTCCCCCACTTAGGGGTACCTGCTTTTATGGCAGAGACCGCCAAGGCCCCGCAACTGCACCGGCTGAAAATGAAACTGGTCCGGCCCCTCCCTCCCAAAATCCAGCCGAGGTCTGCATCCACGACCAGGAGGAATCTCGCAGCTTATCAGAGGAGCCTCTTCTGCCTCCCAACAAGTAAGAGGGGACCCCTCCATTGACCCAATCCAGCAACTAGCTGGATGCTTTAAAATCTATGATGGGGGTACTGGCTCGTATAGAGAGGAACCAGACCTGGGGATGGCAACCCTGCAAGCGCGCTCGCCCCTCCCCTTCTCCCAAAATTTATTTCAAGGGGGCATCAAAGGCCTCGGGGAAGGGCAAGCAGAAAAGCTCTCACAAGGCTTCCCGGAAGGGATCCCTTAAGGATCTCATTGACTCCTCCTCAGAGGAAGCCGAGGGGGGCTCTCTCCTCATGGAGGAGGGTGAATTTTCTCCTGACGCAGAGTTGGGCCCCAACTCCCCCCCCCAGCAAAGGAGAGGTGCCAGCCATGCCAGGACGCCACTGGCTACTAATGTAACCTCTGAGGAGGATTCAGATCGGGCCTCCTGTAGCTGCTCCCTCACTCATCAGACAGAGAGCTGCCCAAGTGGAAGGAGATCCTGTCAAGGGGACCTAAAGAACTGGTTAGGGAACTACCTTCCAACCAGGATCCAAAGCTATTAAAGGGAGTGGAGAGGGTGCTCAGGATCACAGCCAGAACCCCAAAGAAAAGGGACTCGGACTCTTCCTCTGATGAGGATGACTCCAACAGGGACTATATCCCCAAATTAGACAGCAGATCAAGGGTTGCCACCCTGGACAGGGCGTTCGAAAAAAAGAATAAAAGCACAATGGAAATAGCCCACCAAATCCTTGAAACTATCCAGAATTCAGCAGTCCCTGTTTACCTTCTCCAAACACAGCGACCCTATCTTTAAACCACCTCAGGTCGACGCGACTGCTGTCTCTTTAGCTCGACAGTCCGTATTCCCCTCTGATGGAAACCTACTGTCCAAAGACGCCACCAACAAGGGAGTAGAAATCAGGCTTAGGAAGAGTTATGAGGCCCTAACTAACATCGTACAAATGGCCACAACAGCTTCCTATGTCTCCAGAGCCATCACAAAGGTGTTCAAGCTGGGCAAGGACCCCAACATATCGATCCCTCTGTCCAGTAAACTAGCCACTAACGTTACCCTTGCCCACGCCTTTCTAATAGATGCATCCATGGATATTGTCAACTGGGCAGCCAAAGGCATGGCGGCCAATGTGGCTGCCAGACGCAGACTGTGGCGCCACTCTTGGCATGCAGACCCTCATGCAAAGAACCTTCTAGTTAACAGCATGTTCAAAGAGGGCAAGCTATTCGGCT
The DNA here is from genome assembly GCA_003113815.1 of Sphenodon punctatus. NCBI lineage: Eukaryota > Metazoa > Chordata > Lepidosauria > Sphenodontia > Sphenodontidae > Sphenodon > Sphenodon punctatus. The sequence goes on from QEPC01006384.1 coordinate 4,515,023, forward strand.
CTGCCTTGGACAAGGCCTTTACTGAGGCTTCAAATAAGGAAAGGAAACACTCCCTCAACCAGGTGCAGTCGTTTAAAACTTCTTTCGCCCCTTTCAAAGCTTCTCACAGGGACCCGGACGTGGCCATTCCACAGGCAACCCCTGGAACTTCCAGTCACGCAGCAGGGGCCAACCCAGCCTTTGTACTCCAAGCGATCTGGATCGCCCAACCACAAGCAAGATTCCTGACTGCTCCGGATCCTGTTTCCAAGCCTCCGTCCCACTTGGTGGCTGGCTACTGCGCTTCACTCACAGATGGAAGCAAGCGACCACAGACGCCTGGGTTCTACAAACAGTGGCGATGGGATACTCGATTGAACTCAAATACAGGCCCAGGGAGGTCTTTCGAGTATCTCCTCGCTCGTGCATCGCCTCCAAATATGCAGCAATGCACCTCGAAATAAACAGACTACAACTGATGTGAGCCATAGAAAGGATACCATGGCACGAAAAAGGAAGGGGTCCCTACTCCATTCTGTTCCTCGTGCAGAAAAAGAACGGAGAGTGGAGAGGAGTCCTCGGCTTGAAGTGCCTGAACAAAGCACTCAAAGCGTAGCGATTCAAGATGGAAACCCTAGCCTCCATCTCCCTTTCCCCCTCGAAGGGCGACTGGCTGGCCCCGCTGGACCTCAGGGACGCCTGCCTGCACGTCCCCGTCCTTCCAGCCCGTAGACGATGGCTCCGTTTTTGCTGCGACAGCTAGCACTGGCAATACCGAGCCTTCCCTTTCGGCCTCAGCACCGCACCTCGGACATTTACCAAGGTACTCTCGTTCCCCTCATTGCGAACCTTCGTTTAGAGGGCATAGATTTTCCCCTACCTCGGCGACCTGCTCATCCGGGCCCCATCAGAGGAACTCGCCCTTCTCCAGCGTTCCATCAGCTACCTGGAGTACCATGGATTCCTGATCAATCGAGACAAGTGACACCTCACGCCCACACAATGGCTAGAACAGCTGGGAGTGATCATTGATACTATCCAGGATAGGGTGTTCATTCCTCCACAACGTCAACGCAAGATCCTGAAACTCACGACGTTGGTACAGGTGCAACCTTGATCCCCCTCCCCCCCCCTTACAAACACTTGCATCTCTACTAGGTCTCATGGTGTCCTGCATTCGACATCTACAGTGGGGGCGATTCCACTCACGAGAACGTCAGGAGTTACTTCGACCATGGCAGGCGCACATCATCAACAACTCACCTGCTACCCTCAGTCAATCCAGAAACTCTCCTCTCCTTCAATTGGTAGGAGGACCCTCACCAATTTGAACAAGGAGTCCCTCTGATGGAACCGACAAGAGTGATACTCACGACAGAAGCCAGTCTCTCCAGCTGGGGTGCCTGCCTAGACTCAAGCGTGATAAGCCATAAGGGTGGGGTATGTATTTGAACAAATAAATATTCCTTATCAACTTTTATTGCTTTTCTGTGCCTTGTAATTATGTAACTATATATTAGGAACTGAAACTTGGTGCCTAATGTGGCATCCCCCCCACCCTGTAAAATTTAAAGAGCTTAGGTTGGTTAATCAAAGAGTAGAATTGCTATTTTGAGCACATCTGGCTAAAAGGCTGATTTCAAACAAACTTGATAGAAGTTTAGAAAGCCCAGAGGAAACAGAGGCACCCCATTGTTCAAACAGTAGGTACATCTGGAGTGGGGGAGAGGCCCTGTACTTTGAAGCCAAAAATGCTACTGATTTTAAATTGGGCATTTAATTTTCCCCATTTTTAAATTTTTTATTATTATTATTATTGTTATTATTATAAACATTTATATAGCACCAGTCGTGACCTGACGCTGTACAGAACATAGACATGGACGCGGTCCCTGCCTGTGGCTTACAATCTAAAAGACAAGGAGGGGGAGACGGAGAGGGACAGTGGGAGAGACGGGAGAAGACTAACAAACATTCAGGAGGATGTGAAGTCTCAGATGCGTGTGCTTGGCTTGGTTACAATCAGGCTGGTTGCAGCAGTCTGCAGAGGAGGGCAGACAGTAAGTATATGGGGAACGACTAGCAGGCATTGGGAAAGGCGGCGAGGAAAAAGCGGGTCTTGAGGAGGGATTTGAAGGAGCGGAGGGAGGGGGCAAGGCGGATGTGGGTAGGGAGGGAGTTCCAGGCATGGGGGGCAGCGAGGGAGAAGGGTCGAAGGCGGTTAGGTGAGCAGGAGAAACGAGGGAGAGTGGAGAGCACGTGCAGGAGTGCGTAGGGAGATTAGGTCCGAGAGGTAAGGGGGAGCTTGGTTGTGGAGTGTTTTGAACATGAATACCAGGAGTTTAAACAGGATACGTTCAGGAAGGGAGAGGAGAGGCTGCACATGGTCGAAGCGATGGGCAGAGTGAATGACCTTGACAGCGGAGTTTTGGATTGCGATAAGGGGGGACAGGTGAGAGTGAGGGAGGCCAGCAAGGAGGAGGTTGCAGTAATCGAGGCAAGAGATGACTATGGAATGAACAAGGGTTTTGGCCGAGGAGGTAGAGAGAAAGGGGTGGATCCGAGCAATGTTATGGAGGGCGAATTGTCAGGATTTGGCAACAGAGTCAATGTAAGGTTTAAAAGAGAGGTGCGTGTCAAAGATGAAGCCCAAGCTACGGGCTTGGAGAACAGGATGGATGGTGACTCCATCGATGAAGATGGGCAGGTTAGAGGGAGAGGAAGAGGAGGGAGGAAAAATGAGGAGTTCGGTCTTGGCCATGTTGAGCTTGAGTTGACGTCGGGACATCCAGGCGGAGATATCAGAGAGACAGTTGACGAGGCGTGAGTGGACAGAAGAGGAGAGAGAGGGGGTAGAAAGATAGAAATAAACTAAGGTGCTTGCTGCATGCAACTGGTGAAATGCTGAACTCTAAAAGAGGGAGGATCGTAGCTTAGTTCTGTCTAATGTGGCATACTCCTCCTCCCCCCCTCCCTCCGTAAAAGTTAAAGAGCTTAGGTTGGTTAAGCGTAGTTCTTAGAGCAGGTACCGAGGGTTGGGATTTTGGCGTCGTTTGACTCTGCTATTAATGGAAGGACAAACACTGTGGTTTTGCTTTATGCTTTGTTTATAGATGGGTACAGCTGGCCGTTGCTCTGGTAGCTCTCCACCTGGTAGAACTCTGGAAAGGGTGGAGGCTCACCAGGCAGAGGTGTAAACTCCTGTCTTTGGTTTTTAAGAATGAAGGAGATGCTACTACTTTGAAAGTTCGGATTGCATCCTACAACCAAAAGGGTAACGGGAAGGAGAAACAATGGAGGATAGTAGCTATGACCTCACGGACACAATGCTTAGCTACCCAGCCACACCACCACTGCCCCTGTAGCATCCTTACAGACGGCTTCTAGCTTGCAGGGCAGGCACTATCTAGAGTCCTTCCCCTACTGGCTGACTGAAACACTCTAGCTGTTTCTCCTATAACTTTGCTGGTAGACAAGGGCACAGGAGACTGACGGGTCAAGGGTTTAAATCTGGACTGTGTGATAAGGCATAAGTGTGATTTCTTGTATTTATTAGTTTACTTTGGGAAACAATAATATAGGGCTCGTCTCCTGTGTGTTGGAATCTCTGATGTTTTTAGGCCTATAGGAGCCTTGAACCTCCAGCCTTTCCACTTCCTTTCCCAGAACTCTACCAGGAGAACCACCAGAGGCACTGTCAGCTGTTCCTAGCTATTTTGGTCATGAGGATGGGAACGGTACATTGGTCATATAAAGAGTTGACAATTAGAGCTTGGAAAAGGGCCCTTCTGGTGTAGCTCAGCTGCTTGTGTTTTGGGACATCTTGTCCAAGGGTCCTAGATTCTGTGCTGCCCTTGGCTTTCTCAAGCCCTTTTCTAACAGCTGGCTCATAAAGTTAGTGAGCATTTATGCACACTCTCAAATCCAAAACGGGTAGGCGAGTGCTCATTTCCATTGAGGGTATAGGGTTGGGTACTGGCAAAATTGGGAATTTTGGCTACCCCAAAATTCAGTTATTACTTGTGGGTAATAAAACCACTATCTGTTTGAGTTCTAGACCCCACTTGGAACCAGGGTAAGTCCCAGCTGCCATGGAACGACACAGTAGTAGTGTGGTACCCCTTACCATGGGGTAAGGATCCCAGGTTAGTTTGCAACATGTGAACAGTCTCACCTTACAGTGCAAGAGACTGAGCCTTGATTATCTAGAGCACTGAAAGTTTCAGGGGGGTGAACTTCAGAGTTATCCGCACTGAATGCTGCCTGGCTTTTATAACAAGTTTGTATGCCCGTGCGGCTTGGTTTCTGAAGAGTTTGAGGCAATTTCAAAAGGGAGTTTCACCATTGTGGGGTGACTAAGCATAGCTTGATCAAACAGTTTGGTAGTCTACTGCCCTGTGGCTTTCCTTGCTGACCATGTATATCAAAGTGTTGGTCTGCCGATGAAGCTAGCTAGGACGTCTATATGGAACAGTGACAGAGTACTATATTAGTTCTTTACAGACCATACAAAATGAGGCCGTCGGTTGTAGCACATTCATAATAACACTATACATAACCCCCACTCCATTAGAGAACTGGTTAATGGTGTGCATACTTTCTATGGGATATAGATTTTATTCCAGTCAAGATATTGGAAGGTATTGCATTTTGCTTTCTTCCCCATCCCATTTGATACTCTTTGAATGCTTGAATAAATACCTCATGGTAATATGTTGGTAAATCTGACAACCTTAACTCCTTTCAGTTGTCTCTGCTGCAATGTTTTCCGTTTGAGGCACTGAGAAGTTAATTTAGTTGCCACTGGTGTCTGGATTACAGAGCAAAATTATCTGCTCAAATCATGAGGAACTTTGTCAGAAGAGGATCAGCAGCAGTGAAGTCTGTTGGGGAGAGTTGTGTTTGCAAGAAGATGGCGTTAAAAAGGATAAGACCGATCTTAACATCTTAGTACTGAATGTCAGGCTGCTCGGAAATGGAATCTGTATTGGTATTTTTGCAGCAGCTTTGCTGGAGAATAGCAACGAATAGCATTTTTTCTTATGTATTTAGTTCAAGTTTTACTCCACCCTTCCCAAAAGACTCAGGGTGGCTTACAAAGCAAATAAAAACAATACATATAAAAACAGCATTAAAAAAAAAAAGCAAACAACCAAGCTGTCTCCACAGCAAGCCCCCTCCCCACCGTTCCCTATCCCTTTCCGCCAATGCCCTAAGAAATAAAAAGGTCTTCCACCACCTCCGGAAGATGCTTGGGCTCAAACAAATCTCACGGGGAAAGGAGTTGGATAATATTGTAACAGCAAACTGAGAACGTCTCCCTGCGAACCTTCACCGTACAAACACGACTAACAGGTGGTCCCCACAAGGAGGCGCTCCTGGATGATCACAGGGGCCGCAATGGGACATCGCAGGACAGGCGGTCCGTCCAATATGTGGGTCCAAGACCGTTCAGGGCTTTAAAGGTCAAAACCAGCCCCATGAGTTGTGCCTGGAAAGCTTATAGGAAGCCAGTGCAGACTCCGGAGCATCGGTGTGATGTGCTTCCAGTGCCTTGTCTCTGAAAGAGAGGCACGCCACTGCATTCTGCTCCAGCTTCTGAACAGTCACCAAGGGGAACCCCATGTAGAGCGCGATACAGTAGTCTAGCCTTAAGGAAGGCGCCGTGTGTGTGTCTGGCAGGAAATTAAGATGGGTTTTGGGGTTTGTTGCTGCCTGTGTTGTAACTGGACTTTCCCACAATGGAACAGAGCATTAGCGAAGTCTGAAGTGAGATGTCTGAACAGGATTAATTTTAGTTTTACAACTATGAAATTGTGTGTCGGTCTCGCTGTGTGTCTGTGTGCGTGTGTGTCTGTGTGTGTGAAAGGAAAAAAATACCGTAATGGATTTAGGAAGTGTCTTTCATGCACCACACTACTACCTTTGTAACCTCTGCAGGAGCAAACAGACTGGCCAGCATTTCATCTGGAAGAGTGATAGCTTATTTCACTTCAAATTAAAAAGTGCACAGTTAACAAAGTGCTCTTTATTTTCTATTGTGACAAATTGGCTTTTAAAAATGGGCTTGTCCAAGAGTGTATTTTATTTGCCTTGGGGGAAAGGATTAACTATACTTTATGGAGCGGTGCGTGGGTAAAAATATATTTTAAAAACTCCCGAACATTTGCCAGGTTTGTCTAAGGATTTGAAATGTAGGCATGCCAACAAAATACATGCTTTGAATGGCAGTGTTTGCCTCCCTCCCTCCTTTTCCCCTTAGCTATGGCTTTGCACCAAGTTTTGTGGTATTTTAGTCTTCTCTTGTGCTGGGTAATTATTAATAGCTTTAGATGTTTCTGTCCAATACTTTCTTGAGTGGCAAGTTGGAAAGTGTCAACACTTTTCTTTTGCCAAATGTGGCTTACGTTTTACTCGTTAGCTGTCTGTTTTGGGGGCCTAGAGACCTGGCTTGGAAATATCAGATTTCTCTTAAATCATATGATCTCTCCATGGGGTGAGATTTTTGGTATACTTCTTGGGTATGTGGGTTAAAATCTGCCTTGTTTATTGAAACCATATCTTGTTGTTGTTTTTTGTTTTACGGTCTGCCAGTGGTGCTTATCTATCTCTTGCAGCTTGTTCAGAATGTGGCAGCACGGCTGCTTACTGATTTGGGCAGTCATGATCATATTGTGCTCACACTACCCACAAAAACAGAGAGAAACATCCTTTGGGATAAAGAGGCACTGACCATGACTTTATTACTATATATACAGAAATCAGTAGACAACCAACGAACCTAAGCCTGTGCATATAGCGGAGAGGAACCATGCCGTATAAAGCAGGTAGGGGGGCTGAGCTAATCCTCGCCCACCTACCCTGGTGATTTGACTCTTTGAAGTCACCCTCCCCCTGACTCGGCAGGGTGAAGTCCCATTCCGAGCCTGGACCGGGGCCCTGCCCTTAAGACCCCCTCCCCATATTCCCCAAGTGGTGATGGGGTGCCATCACACCCCCATAGCTTTTAGGGAGCCTCACCACAGCATGGTTCCTAAACCGCTAACCTCCCAAAATTGCGCCATAACGAGCAGAGCACTGAAACATAACATAGGTCAAAGTCATAACTGCTGCGTAGGAGGTGAAAAACCCAACATCTCCATGAGCCAATTAAGCCAGTGGGAAAATTCCTCCTCTACCCTGAAAATAGCAACCAGCAATAATCCACAGTAGTTGGAATAACACATTAACTGATTCTCTGGATTGGCTGTCTGTAGAGTGATGGACTGAGTTTAAGATCACACTGCTGGTTTTTAAGGCCCTGAGTGGCAGCCTAGACCCTGGCTATATTTGAGACCTGCCCCTGGAGCCTCACGCTGATGGGCATCTGCGCTCAGAAACCACCTGCTGTTTGGGAATCATGCCATCATGGTTTAAGTTGGCAGGCGATCAGGCCTTTGCTGTGGCGGGCCCCTCAGCTTGGAACTCCCTCCCTCTGGATGTCCATTTTAGTTCCTCCCTCCTTGCCTTTTAAAAAGCACCTGAAAAATTCATGTATTCTCTGGGTGCTTTTAGGATCCACTACAGCATGGATGTGGTTTGTTCTCACTCTTCCCTTCCCCTTTAAAATTCTTTAAAATTGCACCCCCGTGGCTCCCTGCTTTGCAGCCTTGTCTAGCTCGGGTTTGAATAGACCTGGGGGCTGCTGCACCCCACGCAGCAGTCCCTCCCCCACTTGGTAGAGTTGCAGTCGGATTGCCCAACGCTGTAGTCTGCTGCCTGCAACTCTATGGTGTTGTCCGGGTCAACCTCTGACCAAGAGTGGAGCTGCAGCAGCCTTACACCGAGCAGACAGACAGCGGTTCCACCTTTTGGGCAGGCGCCCTGAGTTTGGCCAGCCTGCTCTCCTGATGGTGCTCTGAGATGCTCAGGAGTGCCGTGGGTGGGGACAGCCTGTTCTGCCTGTAGATTTGGCGGCCTGTATTTAGACAGACGGGCTGCTTGGGGGTGCGGCAGAGCAGAGGTGTGTCTGCTGTCTGTCTAAAAGCCTTCCCCCCCCTTTCCCATTGTGGTAGTGTAGCCTGTGCTGTTAAGACGTGCAGTGGGGTGTCTGCCAGTTGAGTGAACACCAAACCCTGACAAAAGGGGGCTGGAGGGAGGGGAAAATTCTTTGGAACCAACAGAGCCCTTGGGGTCTGACGTAACTTTGCTACATAATGTTATCGCCTGGGCTGGCCTTATCCGCCTGCTTTAACGCACATGCTATTTGGAACAGGGGCTTTGCTTGTCCTGCCTGTGAAGCCCCATTCCTGCTGACTTGCTGTGCTCAAGGGCTCTGGACAGGTGCAGAAAATAATCCTAGCACTCCTAGAGGATCACATACAATAAAAAGATTAAGCAACTGAACTGCTCCTGCAAACCAGGAAGTGCTCAGGCACAGAGAAGTTCCTTAGATATCTCCCACAACCGGCCAAAATGGCAGTCCTCCATCCGCTCCCTCTTTGGGTGGTCCGAGACGGACAGAGCCTTTGGAGCACATGGAACAGCACCAATCCAGTGTGTTGACAGCTGTCTAAAGGGGCCTTCCTCGACCCACCCTGAGAGCATCCTCCCCAGCAGTGAAGCTCTGGGTGACCTCCCTCTGCAGGATCCTTGGAAGCCCATGTCCCCTGGGGCTGGGAATGGTGTGTGGTGTGGGGCATCCCATCTTTTGCACCAGGACCGCTTCCAGCATAGCAGTGCCCTCGGTCACAGTGGGAAAACTCCACGTGGAAAACTCCACCTTTCGACTAAAATGTTCTTCAGCATTGTGTAGGAGCCAGAAGTTGAAATGAATGGCTCTTTCTTTGCTCCCCAGCTGTAAAATGCATTAATGAAGCAATCGGGATCCCTTGTGTGCATCCTATTACAGCCCTCTTAGGTCGACTTTTTAATGGCTGACGTGTAGATTGAGGAGGTGCCATGTGTGCCACTTACTCTGACCTCGGACCACAGTGATTCACAATTTGCATGATCTTTCTGCAGGCAAGTGTACGGTGTACATTGTAGGCCTAGGTTACTAAAGAGTTAACATTTTGTTCGCATAGAAGTATTACTGGTATGCATTTGGAAAGGGGTTCACTTTCCTCTGGAAAAGCACATTGACTCCTACAGGCAAGCTAATAATACAGGGAGATCTTGGTCTGATGGCTGTTTGGTGTCTTGTGCATGAAGGAACCTGGATGGATTTATCTAGGTCCCACCATTGTATCTGTTTTTACCTCCTTTACGTGTCTGAAATGTTAAGCTGCTGGGACAAGAGTTAATGTGTGTGTGATCTGTAGTGAACAGCTCTGCACACACAAAAGGCAATGGGGCCGATCTCATGCCGCCGCATGTCTTCCATGCACGCTGTAGGCTCTGTGCCAGGGGTGCAAGTGGTTTGCATGCTCGTACGTGAACCGCGGGGCTTGGGATCGGCCCCAATGATGCCTCTTGACTCCTGTTAGAAATCATGCAACTTGACTTGAGTTTCCTCTCTGAACCCATTGTTTCAGATTAAAATATGCCCATTTTAAAATGTGAATATTTATTTTGTTAATTATGTGGTAATATTCATTAAGGGAAAATTGCTCTGTGTTGTAATAAACGCCGTGTCGGTAGCCATGCTGATATTGGTTTTATAAGCGGTATAGGTCAAGTGGGTGACAGTAATACAGTGCGTATAAGTAATACAGCATTTTACAAAACGTTGCCCTCCCGGAGGGAAGGGGGTTGCTGAGCTTTTGCCTATGGGGAATGCTTTGATTGATCTCAACAGTGCAGGTGCTTTTTATGGTTACCGTTCAGTGGGATATGGGAATGTGTGGGGAAATGTGCGATTGTGAGATGTAGTTTGACAAGGAGATGCTTTAATTTAACCTAAGTGATTCATTTGCAGTTACTGAGTGGAAAAGTGTAATGGAACTACGACATACTTCTGTGTAGCCTGCTACTCCGCTGGCATGCCCTAAACATTCTAAGAATCATTTGGCTTCCAATGCCGATGAGAGACTTAGTTCCCAGCTATTTTGGATTCCACCAAATGCTAAGTAATGATGACTCATACTGCTCAAAATATAAAGCTGATGTGTGTCCCCAACTTCCACAGTTAAATAAACCTGATCTGCTAGTCAAGAGACAGCAGGCTAAAATTCTTTCAGTGTCTTCTCCAAAGGTACACAATTTGCGATTTGACACATTGTAGTGGATCAGTCCATAAATGACTATTGGTCAAGTTGGTCACGGTTCAGGATGAGACCTGATTGTGGAATGCAGGGAGTGAACAGCAGGGAACAGACGTGTATTATTATTATTTATTATTAACAAACATTTATATAGCACCAGCAGTGTACCTGGCAGTTTACAAAGTAATAAAATAGACACGGTCCCTGCCCCTAGGGCTTACAATCTGAGAGACAGGAGCTGGGGGAGAGACATAGGAAGGGGAACAGAGAGAGAGACAAGGGGTCTAACATTCATGAAGATGCGAGGTCTCAAGTGCATGTACTTGGCTTGGTTACAATGAGAATGACAGCAGGCAGGTCCATGTTGCAAGGATAAGGGTAAACAGACCGTAGGCATAGGAAATAGTGGCTCAGCAGGATAAAGAGTCAGACAGAGCAGAGCGAAAGAGGTGAGTTTTAAGGAGAGCTTTGAAGGTATGAAGGGAGGGGGCAAGGCGGATGTGGACAGGGAGGGAGTTCCAGGCATGGGGGGCAGCAAGTGAGAAGGGACGAAGGCGCTTAGGGGAGCAGGGAAGGCGTGGAAGGGCGAGAGAGGGGACAGGAGGAGCGAAGTGCACGGGCTGGAGTATGGAGGGCGATAAGTGCAGAGAGGTAGGGGGGAGCAAGGTTGTGAAGAGCTTTATAGGTGAAGACTAGGAGCTTGTGCAGGATTCGTTCAGGAAGGGGAAGCCAGTGAAGCGAAGAGAGGAGGGGCTGCACATGGTCGAAGCGACTGGCGAGGTAGATGACCCTGGCAGCAGAGTTTTGGACAGAGATGAGGGGAGAAAGGTGAGACCGGGGAAGGCCAGTGAGAAGGAGGTTACAGTAATCGAGGCGAGAGATGACCAGAGCATGAACAAGAGTTTTGGCAGACGAGACAGAGAGAAAAGGGCGAATCTTAGCAATGTTATGGAGGGAGAAGCGACAGGATTTAGCAACAGAGTCAATGTAGGGTTTAAAAGAAAGGGGTGAGTCAAAGATGAAGCCTAGGCTACGGGCTTGGGGGACAGGCAGGATGGTGACTCCATCAATAGTTATTGACAGAGAGGAAGGATGAGGGGGGAAGATAAGGAGTTCAATTTTAGCCATGTTGAGTTTGAGTTGACGTTGAGACATCCAGGTAGAGATGTCAGAGAGACAGTTGATGAGACGAGCTTGAACAGAGGGAGAGCTGTCTCTTATACACATCTAGATGTGTATAAGAGACAGGGTGTAGATAGAGAAGAGGAGAGGGCCAAGAACAGAGCCTTGAGGAACACCAACTGAGAGGGGGAAGGAGGAGGAGGCGGAGTTGGAGAGAGACACATTAAAGGAGCGGTCAGAGAGGTAGGAGGAGAACCAGTTATGGACAGAGCCACAAAAGCCAAGGGAGTGAAGGGAATCCAGCAAGAGTGAGTGGTCAACAGTATCGAAGGCAGCAGAGAGATCAAGGAGGACAAGAATGGAATAGAGACGTTTAGATTTAGCCACCAGAAGATCATTGGTGATCTTAGCGAGAGCAGTTTCAGTAGCATGAAGGGGGCGGAAGCCAGATTGGAGGGGGTCAAGGGAGGAGTTGGAGGATAGGAAGTCATGGCAGCGGGAGTAGACAACACGTTCAAGCAGCTTGGAAGCAAAAGGAAAGAGTGAGACAGGACGATAGCTAGAAGGGTCAGAGAGGTCAAGAGTGGACTTTTTGAGAATAGGAGAGACTGGCATGTTTGAAGGCAGAAGGGAAAGAGCCAGTAGAGAGGGAGAGGTTGATGATGTGCAGGAAGGAAGGGGCGACAGTGGGAGTAATGGAGGTGAGGAGGCGGGAAGGAATGGGATCAAGGGGGCAAGTGGAAGGGTTGGAGGAGGAGAGCAGAGAGGAGATTTCCTTAAGGGAGGCAGGGGAGAAGGAGGACATGAGAGAAGGACGTGTACCCATCTCCAAAACAACCCACTGGCCATAGTGAGGATGCTGAGCTAGATGGACTCTTGGACTGACCCATTAGAGCAGTTCTTGGCCATCTACAAAGACTTACTTAATTTCATTGGCTATTGGGTAAGAGTATTCAAATGTTGATATGTTTGACTTAGAATCTTTCCGTCCTCCTTCTCCTCCAAAGATAATTTTTCATGTTAACTATTGGCAGGCCAAAAGCTCAGACCATTAATTTGGGATTCTGAGATCAGACATTCAACTAATTGGCTTTTACTCGGAGGTAACTTACATGATGGGCTGCTATGCTTGGGGAATGAATTGAGCAAGCTCTGCTTAGCAAAAGTTGTCACTTCTCATAAGTAGATTTCTTTTTAAAAAAACCTCAATTCTGTCTCATGTAAGACAAAGTGGGCCTTAAAAATAGATACAAAAATTAAGTAGATGTATTATAGAATCATTGAATGTCAGAGTTGGAAGGGGTCTTGAGGGTCGTCTAGTTCAACCCCCTGCTCTGATGCTGGATGATGACAGTGCTGGCATTGTGACCTTTCTGCCAAGTGAAATTGATGGTGGTGTTTGTGCGACGATGACTTGGCATTTTAGCAGCAGTAGTTTAATACGCCAATCAGCAGTAGTCTTGTTGGCGAAGAGAAATTATTAGAGAATACTTCCTCAGGCCCGGCACACACGCAGTCACTTCTTGAAGTAGGGCTCAACTGAAGCAAATTATTGGGCGGTGGGGGTGGGGAATGGTTTAAAGTACTTTTAAACTTGCAGGGAAGTACTGGGTGGCAGTTGCCGGAGATATCCTGCCCCTTTCAGGTAAGCAATGCAAACCCTTCCCACTCCAGTTCAGTTTGCCGCAATGTACCCCAGGGTAGCCAACTTCTAGCTTGTGCTAGGAAATAATTGGGCTTGAAGGAGAGGATGGTAAACATAGCTTATTGTGACTAATGCTCTTGGTTTTTAATACATACCAAAACTTTGAATGCTGTACAGTTCAAGATTTGTGTTGTACGAAGGGGAAGAAGGAAGGTTAAATAGCATCTCACACCTTTCACTTCACATCCATTATTCATTGCTAATAGATGCCCAGCCCATCTGTCTCTGCAAGGAAAACTGGTATGTGACCGGAGTAGTAGCCATTGCAAAACTTTATCTTCAGTGAAATGCCTATAGCTTGCTCTGTTTTGATGTCCCAGTGTCCTCTTGTGAGCTCTTCACAATTTACCTGAACAATAAACTACAAGTTTACCAGCTAGTGAAATTAACTAGTTGGGTTTCTTGTTGGTTGTTGGTAGTTAATATAGTGCCAGCAGTGTACCTGACGCTGTACCACCAATAGTTACAGACAGGTCCCTATCTCCAAGGCTTACAATGTAAGAGACAAGGGAGAGGCAAACACTGGGAAAGACAAGAGTACATTCATGAGGTTGTGAAGTTGCAGGTGTACATGCTTCACTTACTTACAGGGAAGTAGATTCTGAAGCCAAATTTACACATGAGAAAAATGGGTTCTTATAAGTGCTCGAGATAATACCGGGTGTTTATAAATGCTGGAGTTTTGTAACGTGTGAACGCATTATTCCCCTCTTATGCAGCAAGATCTTGTAGCCTTGTAAGACCCACCAGATGTGACTCTTACAAGGCTGTGAGATCTTGCTGCATAAAAGGGGGGAATAGAGTGCTCAAACATTACAAAACCCCAGCATTTATAATGCCCGGTATCATCTTGAGCACTTACAAGAACTCATTTTTGTCATGTGTAAAAGCGGCTTGAGTGATGGGGAAGAGGATGCAATTTCACTCATGACACTGCCAGGTGCTCTGGAGCTTGAACAGAAGTAAGAACATTTTATCCTTTTCTTTTAGGTTCAGACTTGAAGTGATTTTTCTTACCTCCTGCCAACGTTATGAAGTGCTCATTGAAGACTGACCTGTTTTTATGCTCAGTGTTGTCCAGTGAGCAAAGGAAGCAGTGGCCCAACAGTTAATTCCTTTAACACTGGCTATCCAGCCTGGTGGTTAGCTGTAGAGGAGTATCCCTACCAGCTGTTGGCTTGTTGTTAACCGTCCCTTTTTAGGGAAGGTTATTGAGTGGGTGGTGGTGTGTTAACTCTAGACCCATCTGGAAGCTGTCCTATTTCTGGAACCCTTTTAGTCTGGCTTTCGTCCTGGACATGGCACGGGGACTGCACTTGTGGCCTTGGTTGGTCTACGCTTGGAGATCAACAGACGGAATTCCACTCTGTTGGTCCTTTTAGACATATCAGCAGCTTTGGTCATGGTTGATCACAAGGTGGTGTTGACTCAACTGCGGGATCTGGCAGCAGTGCGTGTGACCACTCTTCAGTGGTTTCTCTCCTGTCGGGGAGGTCTCAGCGGGTGGTGATGGGCGATAGCTCATCGGCACGCTGTGATCTCCCCTGTGGGGTCCCGCAGGGTTCCATCTTGTTCCCCCTGTTGTTCAACCTGTATATGAAGCCGCTGGGTGAGATCATTCAGAGGCTTGGAGTGGGGTGTCGTCAGTATGCTGATGACACCCAGCTCTATCTCTCCTTTTCATGCGATCCAGGTCCTGCAGTCTCGGTACGTACCTATTGCCTGGTTGCTGTGGGGGACTGAATGAGGGTGAGTCAACTAAGGTTGAATACTATGACTTGGGGTGGGTGGGTTTATTAATGGGGTCTGGAGTCCTCTGGTCGCTCACCCATGCAATGCTCCTGCATCTGCCACTGCGCCTGGTATCTCAGGTGGCGGAAGTGGCCAGGAGTGCTTTTCACCAACTCCATCTGGTGAGAAGTCTGCGGCCTTTCTTTTCAGATTCAGATCTGGCAACTATCATCCATGCCTTCATTATCTCAAGGCTAGACTACTGCAGTGTTCTCTATGTGGGACTGCCCTTGAAGACTGTTCGGAAACTGCAGCTGGTGCAGAATGCGGTGGCCCGGCTCCTTACGGGGATGGTTTGCCCGGAGTACATAACACTGAAATCGGCACTGGTTTCCTGTGGTCTTCCGGGCACAATTCAAGGTGCTGGTTTTGACCATTAAAGCCCTGAACGGCTTGGGACCCACTTACCTTGAAGATTGCCTGACCTACCCTGTCCTATCGTGGCCTCTGCGGCTGACTGGGAATGCCTGTCTGGAGGTACCCGTTTTTAGCTTGGTCTCTTTCATGAGGAGGGCAATCTTGGCCACTGCTATGCAGCTGTAGAACTCCCTCCTCCGGGAGGTTTGTTTATGTTCGAGCTGGAGCGCCTTTATTAACCACCAGTCTTATTCACAAGGGCGTTTGGCAGTGGGGTCCTAGGGTAGGGGAGGCTGTGGGGGGATACGGGTGAGTTAAGAGGTGGGTGGAGAGGGGTTGTGGGGATGGTGGGGTTGTGGTTTTTTTGTGTGTTTGTATTTATGTTTTGTGTTTTATATGTGTATCTTGTATTTTAATATTGTAAGCTGCCCTGAGCCACCTTTGGTGGGAAGTGTGGGATAAGAAATTAGAATAAATACATAAATTCAGCTGGTTTATAGCTCATTCACCTTCGCACAGAACTTCCTGAAATTCATTTGGCGTTCTTGCTCTTGAACAGAAATTCCTACTCTCATTTCCCCAGCCTGTGCATTGTAACCAATCAATTCTGTATTTTTAAGATGTCTCCCTTGCTAAGTGTGTCCTATGGGGGCGGAGGGGAACGACTCTTAAATGTGAACTGCAGAAGGGAGAAACTAAGCCCCCCTTTCCACCGCCTCCTTCTATTGTTCTCTTGTGCACAGTAAACTCCAAAAGAGTTTAGACGTTTTACCACGGAAAGGTTATAAATAGAGAAATTCATCCTCCCAGGAGGACAGGAGAATTGGACTGGGATTTTTCCCCCCTCTATTTTTCATGTTGACACCTATTGAATGCTTGTCTCATCCTTCAATTAAATGGTTTGCAAGGATATTTCCTCTATCGTTTTCCATTATCTTGCCTGCAACTATTGTATCGGGCATGTGAGAACTGGTGTATGTATAACATGACCCACATGCCCGATACAGTCGTTGCAGGCAAGATAGTCATGCGCGCTCTGCAACAGCAGGACTGTCCGAATTGGCGGCCCGGATGTTTCCATCTGGCCTGTGGCCTTAAAATCTGATTATATTTCTAAATAAAATATCAACTTCCAAAATGATGACCTACAACAATAGTTCTAAACTCTGCATTTTTTAACCATGGCTCGACTTACTCCCGTGCTGCGGAAATAACATCTACCTGCCCTCCAATGAGCGAGTCTTGTGCCATCTGGCCTCACTTGCCAGGAAGTTGGAATGCCCCATTTGTTTGTTTATTAAATGTGTGTTTATTAAATACACGTGCATACATAAAATCTGTTAGTCTGCGAACTAAAAATCCTTTTTAGTTGCTGAGGTTTCACACTGATCACTGGAGTGCTATCCTGCTAGTTGTGGGTATCATGGCTCAAGGAATCTCAGCCACACATAATTGGTTAAAATGGGCATAGGTTGCATGTTTGTTAGTATAACAGGTGGTCCCTCCCCAAGCACACCTGGCATCAGTATCGGGCGCCCTGTCCATGTGCCGGCTATTGATGCATTCAGGGGTAATACCTCTCAAAGGCATCCTAACCCCACCTCATGGGAGTACCCGAGGCACAGCCCATGGTGCTCCCTCCCCTAAAGATTGGGGCGAGTGTAGGGGACAGGACTACCAGCTCAGGCGTGGATATTCCCCTCTCCAATGCCCACATCTGGTCCGCTTTATCAATTTGGGCCCAATCCGCTTGCACTCAGGCTGAGCTCCCATAGGGGAGAGGACCTGCCTGCGGAGCTGGTGGTTGTGTCTGATCTCGGCGGGAGCTGCCTTAACCCCGCTCCTTTCCCAACATTCCCTCCGCCCCCACAGAAAGCCGTGACATCATGGTGCGTCACAGAGATTGAGCCGCTCCCAGTTGCACCGGCCCCAGACTCCAAAGAGCACGTCCGGGACCAGGCTTTGATCGTTCCCGACGCAGTCCGGCTGAGCCAAAGCAGGGCTCTACTCAAGTTTTCGGCCGTTTTTCAGATACGAGATGCTCATGCAGGTCTACTCACCCCCCCACCCACACATCCAGACGCCCATCTGAAGGTGGTGTGGGGCTGGTTCCGGGCCCCTGGCACTGAACTGGAAGCTCCCTGGGGTCCTCTCTCACTGAGGAACAAAGTAGCAAATTATTGGAGAGAGGCCGCCTCTCCCATCATGACCGATTGCAGCTCCTGAGGCCAGCCGGTAGCATCTGCCCATCAAGTTATTATTATTATTATTATTAACAAACATTTATATAGCGCCAGCAGTGTACCTGGCACTTTACAAAGTAATAAAATAGACACGGTCCCTGCCCCTAGGGCTTACAATCTGAGAGACAGGAGCTGGGGGAGAGACTTAGGAAGGGGAACAGAGGGAGAGACAAGGGGTCTAACATTCATGAAGATGCGAGGTCTCAAGTGCACGTACTTGGCTTGGTTACGATGAGAATGACAGCAGGCAGGTCCATGTTGCAAGGATAAGGGTAAACCGATCGTAGGTATAGGAATAGTGGCTCAGCAGGATAAAGAGTCAGACAGAGCAGAGCGAAAGAGGTGAGTTTTAAGGAGAGATTTGAAGGTATGAAGGGAGGGGGCAAGGCGGATGTGGACAGGGAGGGAGTTCCAGGCATGGGGGGCAGCAAGTGAGAAGGGACGAAGGCGCTTAGGGGAGCAGGGAAGGCGTGGAAGGGTGAGAGAAGGGACAGAGGAGGAGCGAAGTGCACGGGCTGGAGTATGGAGGGCGATAAGTGCAGAGAGGTAGGGGGGAGCAAGGTTGTGAAGAGCTTTATAGGTGAAGACTAGGAGCTTGTGCAGGATTCGTTCAGGAAGGGGAAGCCAGTGAAGCGAAGAGAGGAGGGGCTGCACATGGTCGAAGCGACTGGCGAGGTAGATGACCCTGGCAGCAGAGTTTTGGACAGAGATGAGGGGAGAAAGGTGAGACCGGGGAAGGCCAGTGAGAAGGAGGTTACAGTAATCGAGGCGAGAGATGACCAGAGCATGAACAAGAGTTTTGGCAGACGAGACAGAGAGAAAAGGGCGAATCTTAGCAATGTTATGGAGGGAGAAGCGACAGGATTTAGCAACAGAGTCAATGTAGGGTTTAAAAGAAAGGGCTGAGTCAAAGATGAAGCCTAGGCTACGGGCTTGGGGGACAGGCAGGATGGTGACTCCATCAATAGTTATTGACAGTGAGGAAGGAGAGGAAGGATGAGGGGGGAAGATAAGGAGTTCAGTTTTAGCCATGTTGAGTTTGAGTTGACGTTGAGACATCCAGGTAGAGATGTCAGAGAGACAGTTGATGAGACGAGCTTGAACAGAGGGAGAGAGAGAGGGAGTAGAGAGATAGAGTTGAGTGTCATCAGCATAGAGGTGGTATTGGAAGCCATGGGAGGCAATGAGTTTGCCTAAGGATGAGGTATAGATCGAGAAGAGGAGAGGGCCAAGAACAGAGCCTTGAGGAACACCAACTGAGAGGGGGAAGGAGGAGGAGGCGGAGTTGGAGAGAGACACATTAAAGGAGCGGTCAGAGAGGTAGGAGGAGAACCAGTTATGGACAGAGCCACAAAAGCCAAGGGAGTGAAGGGAATCCAGCAAGAGTGAGTGGTCAACAGTATCGAAGGCAGCAGAGAGATCAAGGAGGACAAGAATGGAATAGAGACGTTTAGATTTAGCCACCAGAAGATCGTTGGTGATCTTAGCGAGAGCAGTTTCAGTAGAATGAAGGGGGCGGAAGCCAGATTGGAGGGGGTCAAGGGAGGAGTTGGAGGATAGGAAGTCAAGGCAGCGGGAGTAGACAACACGTTCAAGCAGCTTGGAAGCAAAAGGAAGGAGTGAGACAGGACGATAGCTAGAAGGGTCAGAGGGGTCAAGAGTGGACTTTTTGAGAATAGGAGAGACTGTGGCATGTTTGAAGGCAGAAGGGAAAGAGCCAGTAGAGAGGGAGAGGTTGATGATGTGCAGGAAGGAAGGGGCGACAGTGGGAGTAATGGAGGTGAGGAGGCGGGAAGGAATGGGATCAAGGGGGCAAGTGGAAGGGTTGGAGGAGGAGAGCAGAGAGGAGATTTCCTTAAGGGAGGCAGGGGAGAAGGAGGACATGAGAGAAGGAGGGGGAGGAGGGAGAGGGGTGGGAGTGGGAAGAGAGGAGTGGGAAGCGATGTCGAGGCGGATCTTGTCTATCTTGGAGGTGAAGAAGGAGGCAAGATCCTGAGCAGAAAGGGAAGAAGGAGGGGGAGGACAGGGAGGCTTGAGGAGGGAGTCAAAGGTAGAGAACAGGCGGCGAGGGTCCCGAGAACAGGACTCAATGCGGGAGGCATAGTAGTGTTGTCTAGCAAGGGAGATAGCAGAAGTAAGGGTGGAGAGACAGAATTTGAAGTGAAGGAAGTCAGCGTGAGAATGGGATTTGCGCCAGAGTCGTTCAGCAGCACGAGTGCAAGAACGGAGGTGGCGGATACTAGGGGTGAGCCAAGGACGGGGGTTGTGGGAGAAGGCAGGGCGGGAAGAGAGAGGGGCATGGGAGTCAAGTGTGGAGGAGAGAGAGGCGTTGAGAGCAGAGACAGCGGAGTCAGGGGAGGAGGAAGAGAAGACTGTAGGAAGAAGGGGAGAGAGAGAGGAGGCAAAGTCCAGGGGATCAATAGCTTGAAGGTCACGGAAGGGGCGTAGAGAAGGGGAAGAGGAGGGGGGACAGTGGGAAATGTTGAAAGAGGCAAGGAAGTGGTCTGATATAGGATGAGGATCGAAGGAGAGATCAGCGACAGAGCAGTTTCTAGAGAGGACAAGATCAAGAGAATGGCCATTAGTATGAGTGGGGGAGTTGGTCCAAAGGTGGAGGCTGAAGGAGGAGGCTAAGGAGAGGAAGCGAGAGACTGAGGGCATGAAGTTCCTACAACGAGGGCATGAAGAAAGATTCTCTTGGAGGTTTGTCTGTGTCTGAATCTCCTCGTCTTCTGGAGGCAATGTAAGATGTTTTTTTACCAGGTGTTTGTAGGGTTGGAGAATTGTGGGTAGGGGATTTTATCTATTTTTACTTTTATATAATAATAATAAATAATAAATACATTGCATTTTTATAGCTCTCCCCTACCTTTAAATAGCACCCAGAGCACTTGACAATCATAAAAACAATATAAAATGGATTTAAGTTGATTTAAAAGGGAAGAACAGGCTATTTAAAGGGTAGTGGCTCCCAAAGCACCTAGAGCATACACAAGTTTTCTGATGCTGTTTAAAGGGTGAGAAGGGAGGAACCAGGCCGGACCTCCGGACAGAGTGAGTTCTAAACTGAGGGGCCCATCACATAAAAGGCCCAGTTGCCCAGCCGCTTAAGACTCAGTGGCGGGATCCTGAAGCAGTGGATGGCTTCTGATCGCCAACACCCAACAAGGCAAGGCTCCAGCAGCAGGTCTCGAGTATAACCAGGGTCTAGACAGTTCAGGCCCTGAAAACCAGCAGCACAATCTTAAGCTCAGTCGGTTGCTCTGCAGGCAGCCAGCGTAGAGAACAGAGTGGGCATAATGGAATCGCAGCTGCCCAAACTGGGAAGCTGCCACATTCTGAATACTTTGGGGTACTTCAGTATTTGGATTTGTATCATTAAAGATGCTTTTGTGTTGTTGTAACCCACTCTGAGCCTTGAGGAAGTGGATGGGATAAAAGTGCAAATATACACATTTCTAAAATCCTTTATGCTTTTGTGAGGGAGGTGATTATTTTTTTTATTATTTTTTTGTGGAAATGTCAGGAGGGAAGGAACAAGACCTCTCAGGTTGTCCTACAAATTCTAAGGAGTAAAATGGGCAAAGCCCAATTTTTGTGTCTTTGGACAGTTTAAGCAATTGGAATTGGCAAGTCCCATTCCAAGTTCTTTGGATCCAGGACGTTATTGCTTGCGCTGATGTTCCACACGAAGGTCCTAATACACACTGGTCCCTGGGGTGTTGCTGTCTCGTAGAAGTGCACTAAAATTGAAAGCCCTTCATATAAGCTTCTACCTCTGTTCTAGCAGGGAAATGCAAACTGAAACTGCTAAGTGTTTGGTGTTGAATTGGCTGCTTTGTTGCCTAATTTTATTTTATTTTTTATAAATGCTTCACAACTAGCTATTTCAAGAGAGAAGGATCATTTTGATCAGTTGCTGTTTTTAGGTGAGAATTGTGACACCATGAATATTAAGTCCAGCTGCTTAAGTATAAGATGACTTTGGTTTTCATGGAATACCTTTTTTCTCCTCTTTTTGGAAGGCATTTTAGAAGGAAAGGCTTCCTAAAGGGATTGAGGTCATTACTCTTCCCTTTTTAAGTCCTGGAGAATTGCCTCTTGGACACTTTATTTTATCTTATGAATGAGATGGCGTTCAGTCAAGGGGTTCTGCTGACAGCATAAACCATGCAAGTACATTTCAGTTTGTGAACATCAGCAGAATCGGAGATTGAAATACCACTGTAGCGTTTATGATTTAGTCATGGGATGGAAGGAATTTTCAACAGGAAATGTATGAAGCTTTTGAAGCATTTTCATTCTCTGCAGACTTTTAACCTAGACGCCACTCGGGTATCAGGTTTCATTTATAGAATTTCATCTGGAATGAGTTTTTTTTCTTACTGCCAACCAGGTCGGATACTGTGCTTTTGCCATCAGTCATCATGTAAAATAGCCTTGGCATTTGGGTTCCAGCATCTGTTCAGTCCTTGCTGCTTTCTTTTTACATTTATTGGCTGGGATTGGAGGTGAAACACACATCTGGGGTGAATTAGTCTAGTTGATTTTGCCTGCCTTGAATCGGGTCTGAAGCGGATACAAACTGTTTGTTTTAGCTTCGTTTGCAGAAACAAATAGTCTATTTTTCTCTATTTCTATTTAAAAACATTTTTTAGCCGCCCCCTTGTGCCTACGGCATCTCAAGGCAGCATACAACAATACAATAACAGTAAAAAAAATTTTTTAAAAGCCATCAACAAAGAAATTAAGAAATTATGTCATGCTGGGGTTGACTTGAAATTAGCAAAACAAGCTGTTGAATGAATGGATATGCAAATCTCATTTCCATGGCAATATTTAGATATTTGATGCGCTGTCCAGAAAATTTCCTGCCTTTCTAGAGGATGAATACAAAGGGAATTATCTGGCGTGGCACGAAAGGTTCAGACGTTTTTGTCCCACTGGCTTTCAGATGGTGTCAGAACCGCACTTCGGAACCAGCCAGACAGTTCTGAATGAAACACTTGGAAATTAAGGCCATTTGTCAATGGGCTCGGCTGGGGGTGGGTGGGTCCATGCGCGCTGGGTGTAGAGTAACCACAACACATGCCCTGTGATTGGGGGGAATCAAACGGGCCAGGAATCGGTGTGCGGTGGGTGTGTGCCCCCGCCCCCGCACGGAGCATCCTGGATTTCCCCCCGATGCTCCATGCACGAGTGGGCGGTGCGTGAGTCACGGGAGCACATGCCTACCCACGCTGCCTTCCGACAGGCTCTGGGCTCGGTGGACCTGGGTGGCTGCGTCTCGTCTAAAAACAGCCTAAAATGTTCGTAGAGCCTTGCTTTGGCTCAACTGTCAGGCCTGAGCTGGACTGCGGCAGGAATGATCCAAGCCTGGTCTCGGACATGCAGCTGGACTCCTTGGAGCCGGTCTAACCAGGAGTGGCTCCGTCTCTGTGAAGCACCATGGTGTTACGGCTTTCTGGGGGGGTGGAGGGAATGCCTGGAAAGGAGCAGCTCCCACAGAGATCAGACACGCCACCAGCTCCGCAGGCAGGGCCCTCTCTCCTACGGGAGCCTGGTCCAGGGGCGGATTGGGAAATCAAAGTGGCCCGGGAAAATATAGTGTTAGTGGCCCTGTGCCGGCGGCAAAGCCGCCGTGGCGCCGGAAATGGGCCAAGGGGGTGTGGCTTGGGGACGTGACTTGGGGCAGGCAGAGTGTACCAGATTTTGGGCCTATCGGAGCTGAGTCCCCAGACTCAGAGCCTCAGCAGCCTGGCAGGGGTGAGTGGGAGGTTATGGGGAGACTGCCACTGGTGGGGGTACTGGCCCTCATTTCAGTGCTCTGGCTCCCCAAATCACTCCATTTCAGTGCTCAGTGGCCCCCAACCAAAAAAATCACTGTCCCTTGCTATGCATCCTACAGTAAGGCTTCTTCATTCCTACATCAGCTGCACTGGTATTACATATGCCCTGTGTTTAGCTTAGCAAAGGGAAGACTAAGGGGAGAATTGATACCAGACCTCAATATCTACATTATTGTATATTAAGGCATCATTCCTTGCACCTGTAGTAATGCTGCACTGGAACACAATTACAGAACAGCCTTGAAGGAATGCACCCTTTCTGAGAACGCACAGCTGCCTTCTCACAC